>QGMG01000161.1:0-47507 GCA_007825325.1 Lachnellula cervina | reverse complement strand
TTTAATATTACTATTATAGGTTTTAAGAACTTAGTAGCTTATATTTAGCATTAAATCGATTATATTCTTTGTTTATATTAAGCTTTCTTATATACTTATATTAATAATATTATGATTTTTTCTAATACTATTAAAGAGTATATCTAATATCTAAAATAGGTCTTAGCTATCTTCTATAAGATATATATCTCAATTAAACCTACTAAGATGTTTATTAGATATTCCTTAGTATAACTTTTAGAATAATATATTAATAGTTTAGGCCTTATTATAACTACTAACAAATTAGAAGCTATTATAAGCCTCGAGTTTCCTATTATATTATAGGCCTTTAAATATTACCTTAGCCTTACTAAATAGCTTTATTAATATATTGCATTTTATACTATACTAATAGAATCTCTTTAGAAGCTTAAGACTAATCTTCTTTATAATATACCTATTAAGAGATATTCTTAGAAGTAATATTTAAGCTCTAAGAAGATTATTAATCTTATAGAGGCTAAGCTAGTCTCCTTTCAGGAACTTTAAGAAGCCTTCTCTATACTAATATACCTCGCGTATTATAATCCTATAAGAACCCTTTATATTAATATTAATTTATTAAAAGAATTTAGTATAAGAGTAATAGTTTACTATATAAGAGAAGGCATTAGCCTGCCTATAAGCAAATACTCTAGAAAGGCTAATATCTAGCCTATTCTCTTTTTTAGTCGCTTACTATTAATAGTAAAGGAGAAGTATTAGCCTATAGAATTAGAGATAGTAAGCATTTATTAAGCGATTTGTAAGATCTGTTATATAGTCGAATTATTATATAATACTACTCGGGTTTTTACTAATTATAGTGCGATTATAGCTATTATTAAACAAAAATCGATAGAGATAACTAGTATAGACTAATCTAATTTGCTACTTATTTGTACTAGCAATTACCTCTAGTCTTTTAATCTAGAGATTATATATAAGCCTAGCATTAATTATATTATTTCTAATACTCTTTCGAGGCTTTTAGTAGCTTGATTAGAGACACCTATAATAATAGCAGAGCTTGATTTTAATCATCTTAGCAGTTATAATTTTATTACTATACTTTATAATTTGAGTAACAACTTTAAATAATATATTATTAATAGATATAATACTAATAATACTTAGAATAAGATTTGCTATTAGCTTTAGAAAAACGATACTCTTAGTAAAAATAAGGCAGAGCTAAAATTTAAGCTTAATAATAGCCTTATTTAGTATATTAGCGATTATTTACGCCTTTATATTCTAGAGAATATAGTTATTACTATTCTTTATATAGAATATACTCTAAAATCGTATTATAGTTTTATATATACTTATAACTATACTAGAGCTTTCTAGTATATTAATAAGCTTTCTTATTATATTAGAAAATTTATTTACACCTATTTTAATTATAAAATTATAAGAATAAGATATTATTTGCTATATAGAAGCCTTTAGCTAATTTTATTACCTCTAGCGCCTTTTTATACTATTACTATCAATTTTATTCTAGCTTTATCTACTTCCTATAAGGGTTTTAATATAGTTATAAGCATTACTTATAAATTTTCTAAGCGCATTACTCTAATCCCTAGTATAAAGGTTTAGTTAGTAGAATAATAGACTAATGCTCTTATTAAGCGTCTTTGGATTATAGATTAGAATATACTAAAAATTATTATATTAGACTATAATCCTAAGTTCCTCTCTGCCCTTTAGACTTAGCTCTTTACCTATTTAGGCATTAGCCTCTTTTATAGTATAGCTTACTACCCTTAAATAGATAGAGCTAATAAAAGAACAAATTAGTAGATCGAGCTTATAATATAATACTTCTTTACTATCCTCGAAGATATTAAGAAATAGCCTCGAATGCTCTCTTATATTTAAGCTAAATTTAATAACTTGATTAGTTCTATAGGGAAGACACTAAACAAAATTGTTTATAGCTTCACTCTTAACTTTATACTAAATCTAGCAAATGAGGCGCCTGAAATTAACCTCTTATAAGCTTGTATTAAGGTCTAGGACGCTCTTAATATTATTAGATTATATAATAAAGTAGCCTACAATTAGTAGTATATAGTAATGTTTTTAAAGATTAGTAATTAGGCCTTATTACAGCTTTATAAGAGTTATAACCTTTCTACTATTAAGAATAAGAAGCTAGAATAATAATATACTAGACCCTTTCAAGTTACTAAACAAATCAGATAACTTGTATATTAATTAGAGCTTCCTAACTATTATTACATTTATAATGTTTTCTCTATTACGCATCTTAAACTAACTTTACTACCTAATACTAATCCCTATAGATGTCCGTTTCTAGATAAACCTCCTATAATTAGTGTATCTAAGAACCTCTAGAGCATTAATAAGCTTCTTAATAAACGCGTTAGTAAGAAGGGCAAGAGGTTTATAATATAGTACCTTATTAAGTAGGACGGCTATAGTCTAGAAGCTAATATATAGATTAATATAAAGTAGTTAGAATATAATAACCTAATTTGGGACTACAAGGCAGCGCGCTAAAACGCTATACTATATATATTTTATTAATAGAACAATTCTAAACAATCTAAGAAATGCTTTCTTATTAGTTTCTTATTAATTGTAGTCTCGATTATTGCATTCTAATTAGCTAATTTGATCTTTAGCTATATTGTCTTGCTTGTTCGGGTCGCTTAGATGATATTTTAGTCGCTTAGTAGTATTATATGTTTTTTCTTTTATTAAAAAGCGAGGCCTATATTATATTAGCAATAGTAGGATTAATAGGTATTGTATTTTTTTAGCTATGCTAGCTCACTATTAAAGTGGCTAGAGTTAATAAGGACGCTAATGTCTTCTTTAGACCCCTGGATTCTATTACATGTATTGTGCTACACGTGATGCCTAGCGCTCCCTTCCCTTAGCGCTACGCTAGTTAGCCACATATTAGGGCCCCATTGAGGGCATCCATAGAATGCATCCCTTTTACTACCCCAATATGCAGTCATCCTGACACGGACCCCCCGCACTCTTGATAGCCCTCTCGACACAACCGCTCTTGATAGTCAAGGGCAAAGTAAAACTATAGGCATTCATTGCAGTCCAAGCCCCGCAATCAATTTGTTGGTTAACAGTATCTGCACTCCACGAAAGCAGGTCCCCACAACCCTTCTCTTGGCCCTTGAGTCCATCGCCATTGTCCGTAATCCAGTTGTTGGTATATATCGTTACATCGTACCATAAAGGGATTATACCTAAGCCGTCGGTATATATATCGCAGGCTGAGTGGGGAACAAGTGGTTTGAGTACGCAACTTGGGTCCGTCGAGCAGGGTGGGAGAGTACATATTTGCGTGTCTGTTTCAGTCTGGATATAATAGATTAGTCGCTAATCATGAGATCATCTAATAGGAGGAGGGACTTACAACTGTTGGGGTCCTGAACATTGGTCGGGCATGCATGCAAACTTGATGACAGTTAGCTACTATAATTCCGAATAATGGGTAGGAAAATGCATACATTATTGCCTACAATATTCACGCCGTTGGTTTGAACACCAAGACCATCATTGAACAGAAGTTCAACATATACTCCAGCTTGAGACAGTTAGCCCGAGCTCATACTCTGACAGTCTGGCAAAAGGATCAATATTCATCTTTAACTTACTAGAATCTTGCGGAGTCTGCCATGTAATGTGCATATCCGCCCCACCATTTCCACTGCTTATAAGGGGGGCAGTCTTCCCTGCAGTGTCACTTCCGACTATCCATGTCTTGACATTAGTAGCTGGATCGACTGTAAAACCTTTAAGAAGTGTAAAGTTCCAGTTAGTGTCTGAGAAGATATTAGTGAGTGATCAATGGTGGTTTCCCAAAACACATGGGATATGAGCGCTCACCAAGGGTGTCAGCCTTAGGAATGATGAATTTTAACGATGGCGCGTTTGCAGAGGCAGACATGACGGCGGGCGTGGTGTAAGTCTGATAGCCTTGAACACAAGGTGGAGTGCTTGTCGGGGTAATTGTAATATCTGGCGCGGCCACTCTTGAAGTCGTCGATGAGCTTGTAGTACGTGCAGAGTTGGAGCTCGAGGATGACAGACCGGGAGATGAGATTCGTATTGAAGAAGAACTGCCTGATCCGGAACGTGTACTTGTTGATAGTGTCGTTGAAGCCGGACCGGAACTAAGGGTACGGCTGCTACTGGAACCGCTAGATGAGCCGCTGGAAGAGCTTGTGGATTGAGATGAACTCGTGATATTGCTACCACCTATTATCCAAGGGTTTGGAATGGTAAATGGCACATATCCATCGTAAGACCACACGGAAACGCCTCCGTTACCAGATCCTCCAGGATCTAGAGTACAAACTGCTCCAGAGAAACTCGTAGTTGTACTGGCCGTTGCGCTACAAGCTGCCGTAGTCGAGCATGTCGTCGAGCAAGATTGGGTTGAGGATCCTGTCGTTATGCCAGTCTCGCATGCCACAGCACAATCCGTGACCGTTCTGGCACTGCATGAAGATGAAGCAGACGTCCTTGATGTAGGCTTATCAGAGCTCTGCGTTTTCGCAGTATTGGATGGATCGTTATTTGTGCCTTCGTCGTCCACTGGATTTGAAGGACAGTCACCGGCAGAAATACCAAATACTTTAATACACGGCAAGTGAAACGGGGGTAAGCCAGGGAAGCCAGGGAAAGAAAACAAAACTGCTGGAATAGGAGGGAACCCCCTTTTCAACGAATTAGTACGCCATTTTCAAAACTGTTTAAAGAAAGAGAGCGGAACTGTTATAACATGCCAAGAACTGGCGTCTTCTGGCAAACTTTGACTTACCAGACAATGATGCCTAATCCTGCCGCTATCGGTTCACACCCGGGACAGCCAACGATTACGGGAACAATTGTAGAATGGCCATCCTTCGAAGTGGTCAGCTAGGTATTCGAGGACTACTGAGTATTGGTAGCTAGTTGAGTTGAAAACCTGGTTGGTGGCACCGTCAGGGTGGACGTGACAATGTCTGATGATGTTGATGAAACAGAGGATGTGGTTTTTCGGGGACCCGATGGACTGGCTGTAGAGGAAAATGATGAACTCACCGTGGAGACGACTGATGACCTGGTTGTAGAAGTTTTTGTGTGAGGCAAGACAATCCCCCCAGAACCGAGGTAGGTAGACGAAGAGGAGATAGAACCTGTGGAATTGGTCCAGGTAGAACTTGGAGCTGCCATTGAGACCATAGCAGATCCCAAGAGCAGAAGCGTTGCCAAAGACATCGTGAAGTGAGATAAAAAGAGGAGATAGTGAACAGCTTCAGAAATGCCTACAAGGTAAAATTGAAACCCCGAAAGATATATATTGTGCAGGAGAACAAGAAAAGGTTACCAGGACCAAAAACGTAAGATGGGGGTTTCTAAAATGGATGCATGTCCAGCAGTCGTGACATCCTCAATGATTCCAAAAGCTTTTTCTTAGATACGTTGCTAGAAGTAGCTTTCGACAACTCCTTCAGGATGAATTATAAGCTGAGTTGATAAATGATATGACCATCTAGGCTTCCAGTTTATTTAATCCCTTGAGCCTTGTGCGGCTGATAGAAGATGCCAAGGAAAAGAGGCTGAAATTGGCACATCAGATGCGTTTCGTGAGTCCCTTTGGCTGCCTCTCACCTCACCTCACTTCCAATTCTAAAATTTGATTATTGATGCATATGCATGATCTAAATTTTTAAACTTTGGAATTATGAGGCTTACATGGCTTTCGAATCCTTTGGTTATCTCGATCAGGCAGTCAGGCTATGACCACAACTTGTGCTTTCCATTATTTAAGAAGAAACATCGAAGCAATGAGACTATCTCAATCATAAAGTTCAATATTATTGAATCAATACGCTTAGCCAATTCCCTTTCATTCGGGCCCTCTCAAGGGATTGCATCTTCTTACACTTTTAGCCATGCGGTTCTATGCCATACATGCCATTGCGCTTCTTCTAGGCACCTTGCTTAGTGTCTCATCCGCAGATGATCTGCTCGGCGCCGTTGGATCACCATATTCAAATGCCTGTAAAGCTGGGAGGTGAGTGTCCCAAAATTTTGATGTTCAATATGAAGGACGCTAATTTCCACTGAAGAGGACATCATGTCGCCAGCACCTTAGCTGCACGGGATCAATGGCCTGATGATGATCCCGATACATGCCGTACATTGTGCGATCCAGGGAAATGCTGCCGTAGCAAAAGGTTTGTCGCAGCAGTAGTGACTATGAACTGAACCGTCGCGTCCTCGAAAATCCGGAAGCGGGGACCCCAACAGACCAATACGTGTTCCAAAGAACTGAACTTCCGGGCCTCATCAAAATCTACACCGATGGTGCGACTGAAACCACATCAATGTGGCGTTCAATTGTTGCTGGAGGGAACGCACCGACTGCGGCTTTTGATATAGGTCTTAAGGAACTGATCGGCTGTACGACTCTGGTGGTTGCTTCCCCCCTCGGTGTTTACGCCTCTCACCATTGGGAAGTGCCTTCGTTCTCGCCGAGAAAAGAAGGCAAGGTGATAACTCAGCCTATTACTTTTAGAGATTCAGTTGTGAACTATCTCCAAGCACCTGGAGCGACAGGTCTTGCGCCACACGCAGCGGATCTCCATGGTGGAGTTGCGTATATACTTACTCCGGGTACGCGTACAGGAAGGGCTATTTACTACGGGAAAATCCCAGACATGGTCAAGGCCGTCGAAGCTGCCGTCCCGGGTCTCCAAGGAGTGGAAACCTTACTTTATACACCACTTGAAGGCGGCAGAAACGAAGATGGAACAGATATAAGCCCCGATGATGTAGAGTTACTTGAGACTACATCTCGCGGGAGGGTGCTCTTCCAAAATGACCCAAATAATAATGGGGTAAGGACTATGAGGCTGTATTTTGAGCAGACCCAGGTCTACACTGGTGACTTGTAATACGGCATCTGTAGCGGAAATTGGTTGTTGGTGGAGGGGATGGGCTTGAGGATTGCATCCAATGATTCCGTTCTAAGGATATCGGCAGAGGCAAATGAAAGACATGAGCTGAATCGAATTTCGGGCGTTAATCCTTCATTTTCAGTGTGGCATTACAAACGTTGGGGTCTGGAGGAGTGCATGGTGCATATGGATGTAAGCAGCCTTAGTAATCAAGATGTGAGCATGTGATACAAAATACTCGGGCATGCTTTCGACTGCGCATAGCTTACCCAAGTAAGATCTTAACTTAAATTAAACTTCGGTAAGACGTACTGTAAGCCCATCGATCCGGTTGAGGTACTGAGGAAAGGTATATTTATAGTGCCCTCCTTTCCCTGCCACCATAACAAAGGAATCATCAGTGTCTCAAATTATGCCTTCCTCAATCGACGCACAGCAATCTTCCAATAGAGTGGTTTTTCCAGGGCACAATGTTTCCCCAGAACGCCTAGCGTTGAGTAGTGCGGCAGGCTCAGGAAATGTTGATGGCGTGCAAAGACTTCTCCAAGAACTACCACTATCTATCGAGCTCCCGCAACCCCGCGCCAAGTATCTCACAAATGCACGACTTGCAGCTGCAAAGAACGACGTACAGGACGCAAGCAAAAATGGAGACATGATTCGCTTGCAGACCATTCTTGCACAATGGAAAAGCGAGACTTCTATTCGTGATCCTGTGCCAGAAGACTTCGATTTGGCACTGTTAGACGCAGCGCGAGGTGGGCATTCACTTGTGGTTACAAGACTCTTCGACGAGGGAGCCGTGCTGTCTCATAGCGCTCCCTTGGTAGCTCTAAAAGAAGGAGGCAGTAAGGCCATCCCTGTGTACCAAGCATTTATTGATCACGGCTGGGATGTGAATTCGTTCCAGAATCTTCCTGTACTTCAGTAAGTTCTCAAAGCACTTGTTGTTTTGCTTTGGCGACAAAATTGACATAAAGTAGCGCCGCTGTAGAAAACGAAGAACTGACGAGATTTCTTCTCGACCAAGGCGCTGATCCAAATCTGACCAGCTCTAGAGGCATGAAGCCCCTAGAATGTGCTACATCCTTGTCGATTGTATCAGTTGTATCCTTATTGTTGGAAAGAGGTGCACGTCTCGAAGAGTGCAATGCATTACATCATGCAGTCTGCACCAGGAAATCGGACAAGGAGTGTTTTGAGATGATGAATTTCCTACTTGGGAAGGGCGTGGACATTAATGGCAGGTCTTGGAAGATCAGACAAGAGGTCCCATGCCGTACGACTGCGGGTACAGCGCTCATGTCAGCGGTAAAGAAACAAGCAGCGACAAGGGTGGATTTGGATATGGTAGAGAGAGTAAATTGGTTACTGAGCCATGGGGCAAATCCAAATATCGCGGACGACGGCGGGAAGAAACCAATCGACTATGCGGTCGACCAGAGATTGGCTGACATTCTTGATGGCGGAGGAGAGTCTTGATCCCAAGCTAGATCTAATCAAGTTCGTTTCATGATTGGCTTGGTAGCATGAGAGCAATCTATATAGAAAACCAATGGTGTAGAATGTTTGGCATCGGATGAAGGAGCACATATGTTTAACATAGACCTTTTGGCACTTGTTGAATGAGGTTGGGGAGAGCTATCTTGATTCCTGACTATCAGCACGCAATAGTCAACAATAGTGCGGGCAGTGATGTGGGCTGGTGTTCGGATACCTCAATTATATTTTGAAAAGACTAAGGAGGCATTGGTACCACCAAATCCAAAGCTATTTGATATGGAGACATTGATGGCTTTCTCTTGTGCCGATAAAGGAATATAGTTGCAGTTGAAATTGTTGTCAGCGTTTTGCAGGTTGAGCGTAGGAGGCATGATGTTCTGGATTAGAGTCAGTGACAGAGTATTGTAAGAATCATGCGTGGAGTTCGCCTTTACCTCTTTGACTGCCAGCACAGAGAATATTGCCTCAATTGCACCCGAAGCTCCCAATAAATGACCCACGGCACCCTTGGTACTACTAACAGCGATCTGATTCTCGTTGTCAAGACCATCCTCCCCAAGCATTAGACTCTTAATAGCAGAATTCTCGGCAGCGTCTCCAAGTGAAGTGCTTGTAGCATGGGCATTAATATAATCGACTTCCTTTGGCCGAATACTCGCGTTCTTGAGGGCTTTCTTCATAGCAAGTAAGGCACCTGCCCCATCCTCTCTTGGTGCAGTAATGTGGTGGGCATCTCCACTAAGTCCATACCCTCTGAGCTCAGCATAGATCTCGGCCCCACGTGCCTTTGCGTGTTCCAGTTCTTCGAGGACAACAACCCCCGCACCTTCAGCTATCACAAACCCACATCTATCTCGGTCGAAAGGGCGTGAGGCGGAGTGAGGGTCGTCATTGTAGGAGGTGGTCAATGAGCGAGATCTCGCAAAGCCAGCAAGAGCAAGAGGATGAATACATGACTCGGAACCACCAGCGATCATAACGTCTGCATCACCGAAAGCAATAAAGCGCGAGGCGTCTCCAATGGCATGTGCCCCGGTGGTACAAGCAGTCGTGACAGCATGATTAGGCCCTTGCAAGCCATATTTCATAGAGATATGTCCTGCGCCCAGGTTGATGAGCAGCTGGGGGACGAACAATGGCGATACTTTCTTGTATCCCTACGCACGGGTCTCAGCAAACATTCCTCGATCCAATTCTGTTTGAAAGCTCACAGTCTTATCATAGGCTATGCTGGTATTATAAAGTTCCTCCAGGTTTCCAATTCCACTTCCCAAACAGACGCCGGTCATGTCCTTGTCCCTTTGACTCTGCGGTCTCCATCCAGCATCTGCGAGTGCCATCTCTGTGGCAGCAATCGCATATTGTGTAAACTTTGCCATTCGGCGCTCTTCTCCCTTATCCAGCCAGTCCAAAGCCTGCCATTTGCCCTCCTCCCTCCTCCCATGAGGTACGACTCCGGCAACGGTGCTGGGAAGCTCCTTCCATCGTGCTGAGGGTTCGAGATTCGCAACGCTGACAATACCGCAGTCGCCGGCAAGGAGTCGAGTCCAGGTTCGCCGAATACCCACTCCTAAAGGCGTTATGGCACCTAGGCCAGTGACTACCACGCGTCGCATTGTGTTGCCATGTTAGCCGTTGATGGGGCATGAGGGGAAATATTGAAAACGTCTTTCGGAGCAAAAACAAATCCAAGTAAGCTTGGAGGTTAAAGGCGCTAGACCTGTTTTAGCCGATTCCCCCCACTTGTAGTTGTCTGAAGTACAAACTCACGGACGACTTCTACGAGTACTCGAGTACTAGACAACTACAACCACAATACAACCAGGGATGTATATAACTGTCAAGAAGTCCAGTAGCTCGTTTTGTTTCTAATTGGAAGTCCACAATGGGAATTGCTACATTTCCACCCGCCAGACGTATAAATTGGGATAGTGCCCCTGGGGCTCTATCTAAGCAGCACTGGATTATAATGTGCCAGGCGGCGTGGGACATTAAAAGTCAACCATGTTGAGTACCGCCTTTACCTATCTATCCGGTATAAGACGCTTTAGAATACTAGCGCTATACAGGCCCTGCTGGCATTTTCTCTCCTAGCCAGCTTTGTAGTACGCTCTTCTACCTTTCGACATCGGCGGCATCTTCCCCACCAACCCCATCATGATGTACTTTCTGCACAAAAACACCCCTCATCGCCCCTCAAATTCATCAGGGCACCCTTCATCTTCGCCGGCGCGTCCTCCATTCCTCCTCCACACCCTCAACTGCCTATCGTGGGGCATGAGGGTCTCATATTTTGGGTGGTGGATTCAGCCGAATTATTTGACAACCCTGGCGCTTGATTTTGGACTTGTGCTTAGGACGTTGTTTATTCTCTTTGAATTTACGTTGAACCATCTGGAGGCGCCCAAGTGGTCAGGGAACAATGTAGTCAATACGTCGTTGGATGCGCAGGGGACGACGGTGTAGGCTGTGAATGCTGAGTGGCAGTATCTTGGGCCTGTTGTGTGGAGTCGGCCAGAACGTGTGGGCATGAGAATCTGTACATGTTGTTCTGTATTCGTCGTGTATGAATGTTGTCACTTCCTTCTAGGCTAGCGGGTCGTGGACTGATTGTGTTGTGTTGTGTTGTGTTGTGTTGTGTTGTGTTGCTTTGTAATTGTATGATGCGAAGTACAAACAATCCTCTAGTCCACTGGCGCAAGGATACCACTACATATCTCCGTATGCTTCATCTCTCGAAGCTGCCATAACGCAGAAGCACTACACATCCAATCCACCATCCCCCTCCACAACCTCGCATATTCCCCACCCAACTGCTTAGTAGCCAACGCCGTCAAGTCTTCTGAGATATATTCGTATGTCGATGTATGCCACAACAGTTTTTGCAGAAAGAAAGTCTACGCCGTGCCACCTTGTCATGACACGAGTTCGCAAGTCCATCTCGGAATAAGGTCCGTCCCCCACCAGAACTGGCAGGTCAAATGGGAGTCCATGTAGAATGAATGAGGGATCTCGAGGAAGTTGGGATCTATGCAAAAGCCGGCTCTCCATATCTGGAATCTGCGGCCTTATATGCTCGAATGAATAGTGTCGTCGATGCCGAGGACCAGATACAAAGAGTCCCCATTTCGACGATTCGTGTTTCTCCCACCCAGAAGGAAGGTTTTCGATTTCCAGAGGCTCCTTCCTTCCTTCCTTTCCCCCACCGCAAGTGTCGCTCTACGCTATACTTGGCTCCAGGGGATTTTTGGTCATGGCCGTGTTGATGAGCGAGCCAAGTCCAATGAGCAGGATGACGGCGCAGAGGGAGATAAGGACAATTACGACAGTCTTCAACATGTTGCTTTCTTTTTTTCCTTCTTTCTTTCTCTAGCTTACTCGATCGAAAAGTGCGTAGATTAGACGAGAGAGTGGAGTGGGATAATAGAGAGGCAAGTGGCGAGCAAAGCGAGAGACTGAATGAGTTACTGAGCAATCGAGCAAATTACTAACTGATTGACTAGCAACTTTAACGAAAGACTTGTGCTGTGCTGTACAGTATAACACGAGAAAAAGAGGGATAAAAGAAAAGGGGCAGACCGCCAGGTATATAAACGTACGATAGACAAACTCCTACCGATTTCAATCCGGTTCAACCAATAAGAACAAAACGTCGCGACCCATATCGTATTTATGCATATTCCATCCGCCCAATCCATGACCTTTGCTTCGCTCATCGCCCTAAATCTGGCAAGGAGCATGCGGGTTCCTGGAAGAACCGGATCGGAAACTGTCTGTACTGTTCCTTCCACTAAAAGCTGAACCCGCCAGTCCAGTCCAGTGCCTGGCTAAGGTAAAGAACCCGAACCGGAACCCGAACCCGTCCCGTTGAAATAAATTTATGATACTCCACTCCGTAGTACTGTATTGGTAAATTAGTTTGCTGAATTCTTTTCGCGTGATATACGAAGTAGAATTTACCTACCGATGGCGGGGCGGGGGCTCGGACGACGCGTCACTTTGCTATTACGAGGGACCAATTACCGGGACGGCAGTACGCTGTAATACCTGCCAAAAATGGTAGTGGGGGTGGGCCTTCAATCGATAAGAACGCTTACCTCCGTATTGTAAAATCTAATATGGAACTCGAAGCGCACCAGTATCATCTCGTATTTACTCACTACAGTACCAGAAACCTCCCCACCACCCCCCCCTTAATCAACGTTATTGATCCTTTGTGTCACCGTAAATAAAAGGGTTTTCGCTAGGTATGAATAATAGACTATCTGTAAGGACGAGCTACTGGAGTAGCGGTTACGGACTCATGAGATCTAAGTAGGAATAGGATATGCCTGTCAGGATCACAAGCGCGATCTCGGAATAGAGAGGCTAGAGGCTAGAATCTAGGCCTACCAGGCCTCATACGGTATATGTTTCTTCAGTCTTAGAAATGAGTCGGGCCGTTAAAAGCTGGAAGCGCTTTCTGTGCACAAGCCCGAGGGCCGAGGCCGAGGATGTCAGCAATTGAAGCGAGAAAGGAATACTAGACTCGACTCGATGACTTCAAAGTATTTCTGGAGTAGAGATCATTTGGAAATTGCTATATTAACACCCAGTCTTTAGCATATATAATCATAATTACCCTAAATTGTTACCATCGTTATTACATTTTACTCATCAGCGCGTGGGTTCAGTTCCAAAAAATGAGAGCAGACTTCAAATCCATGGTTCTTCTGTACCATTAAGTTGTAGATGGAGGTGTGTCTTTTTCGAAATCCTTCAGCAGCATAGCTTTCTGGGTTGAGGTGGTGCTTTCCACTGCGTCTTTCGAGTTGCTCGGAGTGTCTTCGCCAGCCAGACATAAAGCCTTCTTCTCTCCGTCGACCAAGACCAGCTCCTCCTCTTCATTAGATCGGATAGGCAAGCTGGGCTCTTCTCCCTTCATGTCTTTGGTTTCACTGGCACCTTCGCCCACCATGTTTTGTTTCTTCTCCGCGTCATCCTCAACATCGGCCTCACTCCCTTCATCAATAACATCCACCGCTTCTTCATGGTTGCCTTCCTCAAAAATCTTAACTTCCAATCCCTCATCTTTACTATATACCCTGAAACCCACAATGCAAACCGCATTCCACGGCTCAGTCTCATCCTCATCATCGCTATTACTCGTCCTCGGCTTGCTCGTCCCGCTAGGAGCACCACCCGTATTGATCGGTCTCGGCTTCAAAGTGGGATCATCGTCGCTATACATGTCGTCGAACTCGGATATTGGAGAAGCGCTCGACTCACCATCTGAAGTGATGACGTACTGATGCGGCTGAGGGGCACGCGGATAGTTGCGTTGGGACATCGAAGCTTTGCGGCTATGGTGTGTGTAGGCAGTCTGCGGTGGTGGTGGTGGCCCACTAGCATAGGTGTGAATGCGGACTGATTGACGAGGGGAGTTGGCGATGGAGCTGCTTTTTGGCGTTTCGGGTGTGCCTTGTGAGTCTGCATAGGTGTGAGCTACATTTTCAGTCTGGACACCTTTGTCGTTCTCCTTAGACGCCGGTAGCTCCGACGTTGATATTTGCTCAGACACAGCATTTGGGTCCTCGGTCTGAATTGCCTTGTCCTCTTTCTCGAATCGCACTTCCTTCGCATCTTCAGTTTGGATAGCTTTGTCCTTGGGCTTCTCCTCCTCTTCGTGTTCATCCGCAACGTCCTCTGCCTCTTTGCGTTCACGCTTCTCTCGATTTTTCTTCTCCTGCTTCCTGACGATATGACGGCTCAGATGTCTCTTCTCCCAATTCTTTTTTCGAGTTGCGATACGTGATTCTCGTGCTTTCAGTTTATCGTGGGCTTTCCGAGCAGCTACTCTAGATTCCATGTGTACAGCCCCTTTGCTATGAGCAATATCGTACGACGTGCCTACCTGTGCCAACTTATCATTATCGACTTTCTGTTTGCATTGTTCTTTGATCACTTCTTCAATTGTCGATTGGGTTAAGTCGCGATCCGCAACTACCATGATGAACACGGAGTATGTGCCGGCCGGAAGACTTTTGAGCTCAGTCACCACACTTCGCTCCATTAGGTAATTCCCATGGCTCCGAACAATATAGTCTTGCTCGCCTGGCGAGTCAACTTCGTGCAGCCGGAATTGAAGCCTGAAACTGTACTGTCCTTGCAAGCCGTCAAAGTAGCGGTCGTCGAGTTGGCTGAGCACCAAAACCACCGGCGACTCTTTCTTGAGCACAATTCTAAACTTTTGCTCGAATTCGGCTTTCCAGGGGACTTCCACACTGATCCACTTTTGAGTGATCCGCCAGTCTGGAGAGTCCATGAAGAGCCGGGTTCGATCAAAGTGCTGGTATTTGCGAAGCAAATCCTGGTAAGAGATCCAAAATACGCTGTCGTTACCAAACTGGTGGTTCAGCTCCTTTTGCGCTTCTGGAGTAAATTCCTTCGAACCATCGCTCCAGGCGCCTTCCCAATTACCCCTCTTGCCTTTGCCCCACGGATTCCTAAGAGCATTAGTAATGTCTTAAAGGAAAAGTCTGTCTGTCTACTTGCCGAAGTTTGAGAAGTCGTTGCCCACTTGATAGTTCTCGAGCTTCCATTATAACGTAAGCATGACCTTCTGAGATTCCTTCTCGGTTCCCGTACCCTCCATCGAGAAGTCCAGTAGAGCAGCCAAATAAAAATTCCTTGTTGACTTTGAGAATCTCGTTGTTCCAAAATTCATCAGTATCGAGGATATCGGATGTCAAAAGCTCGGTAGTAACTCCTCCTGTCAAATCCTCAACCCCTTCTCCAATCCACCCATAATTTAAGGCGGCATAATCTCCATGCGCTTTCGCATATGCCTTTTCAAGTAGAGGAAGCCATGTCTCGTTTTGATCTTTGCAATGCGCGAAAAATAGTGCTTGTGAACCCGTTTGGTAGGTTTTGCGATATTCCTTTTCCACATCTTCTCGGTCTGTTTGTTCGAGTAGATGACGTTGAACGGAGGGAGAGTCCCAGTCGGGAGACTTGAGATATAATTTGTCATCGATGACGGAAATGATCCATTCGCCATCTAATGATGTTAGTAAATACATATCTCAATATGAGACGAGACAATAAAAAGTTAGTGCTAGGCTTTTGAGATACTACTAGGCCACTCATGCTTCATCCAGAATCTTGGTATAGCAATAAATGAAGTTTTATGTTCCGATTCAGCTGAGAAAGGATCTAATGTTCCACAGCTTTGGACTCCGTACCCCCAATCGGCGAGACCAAAACTACATAGCGAATATCACGATGCTCGTAAGTTTTGAGATTCAAAGATACTCAGCTTTTAGTGAACAGACAATATTTCACATATAGGAGGCTCTGAATGAAGGGGGAGAATTGGGAACCCGTGAGGCGAGACATTAGCTTACCTCGGTGAAAGACAAATCCATAGACGCCAATTTCTAAATCTACCATCAGTTAATGATTCACAAAATTGATGGATGGACTCACTTCTATCGTATTCAACACATATTCTTCGAATTCCAACTTCCATATTAGCCAGTGCGGTAAGGCCTGCAAGGAGCCAGCAGTCCCCAATGCTACCTTGCTTCACATCGGCAGGCAATATTTTATCCTTCAAAAAAGTCGGCTCTTCAAAGATCTCATGAACTCTTTTTACTGCTTTTGGGACGTTCGAGGTAATACGATTAAATGCCCGTACGTCGACTTCGAATTTGCTGCCTCCGAGTCCATTCAGACAATAACCCTTCTCCCATTTCAGATCCCAGTCGATATCAAAGTCTGGATCGCGGTACCGCATGTTGACTCTTCTGCATTCCTTGACCAGCTTTTTGACCCTTGATCTGCATTCTTGCACAGCTCTTTCGAAATCTTCGGAGACAAGCAGGTTCGTTCGTTCGGGTATGGAGGGCTGATGATGCTTTTTGGAGAAGTCATTCGAGTGTTCATTCGCGGCAAATGGTAGCAGCATCGTCGCTTTGCTGAACTTTCGTGCAGAAAATCGTTTCCAAATTTTATTGATAGTCTCTTGAGGCGGCAGGGTTTTCTTCTTCTTCTTCGACTTCGGCTTTCCCCCATACGGTGGAGGGCCTGCCTGGGGCCTTGGATTGTTGTTCGAATCGCTCGAGTACGCCGAAGACGACATGTTTGTAGGGAATTGAGAAGCACGATAGATGGGGATTGAGAGCAGCAACAAGATGCCTCTGATGGAAATAATGCAGGATATTCACAAGCAAGGAGTGTTGCTCAGCGCTTGCGAGAACTCTGAGCGGCCCGCACAGGTTATATTCGTGTGTGAAACCACAGCCTCATGATAGTCACTGGTTATCGAGGCTCTGTAGGCTTACTTCGTGACTCCACATGCATGAGTCTTTAGTCCTCAGCACTATCAGCAGGCAGAAGAGCCCATTGGGGGCTGCCTCTCTTCCGTGTTGCCTTTGCCTCCTCTCATCAGGTCGCACATATGCTATTCGTCCGGGAACAGGAAGCGTTCTCGGCATGCATGAGCATTGCATGTTGCACCGAAAGCATACATGAGGTACTGTACTTGTGGATGTGATGTGGGAGTTGGTCCTAGGGGGCGCTTGGCTTATTTGAGCCGCAAAAGGCACGAGAAAGCGTGCCTTTGATTCACGCATATTGAAGGATGGCAGCCTTGTAATATCACAGTTAGCAACGACGTGGACGTGTCAAGGTTCACGAGGCGTTAATCAAGAGAACAGACATCGAAATCTGACATCTGCGTGGGATGATGCCAGCCAAGCCAAGGCACAAGGCTTCCATGCAGATCGCTTCACTGGATTTCTGTATGTCTGCGCTGATTGGCTGTGACTAAATGTGGCTCAGGTACCACAGCCTCCCGGCCCGGTGACTGGAAAGAAATGTTCAGTCAGTACTCCCATATCAACCATACAAAGGATGTAGCCTTACTATAAAGTTCGCAATATATCTCGTGCCTCGCTGCCATTCAGGCTTTCCAGATTTTGGGTTCGCAGGAAGCCAAACGCGAGATCACTTTGCTCTTTCTTCCGCTACTCCGTACCTAGGTATAGGTAGTTATAGAACCTATAGATTAAAAGTTGGGGAAACTTCTTCCAGCTCCTGGAGCATCTTTCCCTGATCTCTTGCACTATCCATCTGATGCCTTTATTTCTTAGCTTTAAACGATTGAGAAAGTATCGATCAATGGTAACAATGTGATATAAAGTTATTATCTTCAATGGTCATTCTGATTTGTTTGACGTTTGATCGCCTCTCACTTCTTTCAACCTCGGCATAATGGTAATCAAGTAAATTAGTGATATGTAGCAAATTCTGGTCATATCCTGGCGAACTAGTCATGAGACTCATAAGGCTTATATCCCCAGTTACGAAGTAGTAATAAAAGGTTACCAGTGAGCCATGAATTGTTCCTAGTATATTCATGAATCAGCACCTGTAAGATTCACGACTGTCCCGGAACAAACTCTCATACGAAGTACGAGCATTTCCAGCCTCTGGTTCGTCATTGGCTCAAGGGAACCTGCATGGTGGCGCCCCGTGCCCGTGCCCGTGATTGCCCTTGAAATAGTAATGAGGCGCAGCTGTCGGCGAATCGTAATGCAAGAATTCGAGCGAGCTGTATGAAAGAAACCCTCTGATTGCGCCTGCTTCTAATCTTCCCCTCTTTTCAAATATGGTTGTCCTTGAACCTTGAACCTTGAACTCCAAGAACAATAGGATTATCGTGCTTCGTAGACGACAGCCTTGATATGGAAACAAGAAAGAAGAAGATGTGAGGTGAAGCATCAGCGCACGGATCACAGCACAATATGGCCATCTTTGGGAAATCAAAAAAGAGCAAGCAGACGACATCTCAACCTCCAGACCCCCTGGCATACCCTTCACAAACCAATCTACATGCGCCTTATGGGAATATACCGCAGCAGAGTTGGTCGGATAACCAGAACAATGGCTCTCAAGTTTATGGCACCCCGCAATTGCAAGCCTCAGCTATTTGGCTAGCCCCGCAGAATCAGCCAGTTCATATTACTGGTACTCAGAACCTCGCTCCTCCGCTTCCTGAAAGGCTGCAGAAGTCTGGAAATACTATGAGCAGGCTCAATTTATCATCCATGAGCAATCTACTGGACCAAGGTGTACCTCAATACGTCCCTGGCGCCAAATACATCAACAGTGGCGGATTAGCAGGAACACAGTACCTCAACCAAGGAGCAGCCTTGTGCGATTTGATCTCGTCGAAATTCGATACAGTTATCACGCTTATTGACGGAGACAAGTTCAATGGAGATGAGAGGGAATTTGTTGTTCAAGCCGCACAGCAGATGTGGCCGCAGGCACAAGAGTCAGATCGGTCCCTTATGAATAGTGGCAAGCCAAACGGAATGATGAACCACTCCGGTTCAAATTCTCTTATAGGTGCGAATTATTTCGACAAGGTAAATTTATATGCCAACTCGAGACTTCCTCCAAATTCACCTCCCATGAAATTGTAAGTCTTATTTTCTTCCCTTGCAAAGTATGTTCCTAATTTCGCCTTAGATACATGCCTACCTTCCCTCTGCTATGCCTAGCAGCACAATATTCCGACCGTGTCTACTCGAAACCTGGTGGACAAGAGAAAGAAACACATGTCGATTCCGATTGGCGAACGGGTACAAAAGCGATGGTCATCAAGTCAGTCCCCATGGATGACATGAACACCATTGTCTTCGCAATTAGAGGAACACAAACTTTCATGGACTGGGCCGTGAACTTCAATTCTGCTCCGACAGCCCCAGAGGGATTCCTTGTAAGCCCCCTTTTCGATATCACGTGATGCCCAAACTCCCCTCCTAACGACGACCATTAGGACGACCCTGGAAACCTCTGTCATGCAGGATTTCTCACCGTAGCCAGAAAAATGTTGAAGCCAGTAGCAGCTCGCCTGCGACACTTACTCCAAGAAAACCCAAGCAGAGCACAATACTCGCTCCTCATCACAGGTCACTCAGCTGGTGGCGCTGTCGCCTCCCTCTTATACAGCCACATGCTATCCACCTCACCAGAAACAGAATCCGAACTCAATATCCTCACCGGTTGCTTCAAACGCATCCACTGCGTTTCCTTTGGCGCGCCCCCAATCTCTCTTCTCCCGCTCACAAAACCGCAGACCCCACTACTGAAAAAATCCATCTTCATGTCGTTCGTCAATGAAGGGGACCCAGTTGCCCGCGCAGACAAGGCATATGTACGCTCCCTGCTAGACCTCTACTCGTCGCCTTCACCAGGACAAACGTGCCTTTCGCTTGCACCACAGAAACTGCTCACTGGGCCGAGATCCTCGTCCGCGCTCGCCATCGACAAGATTAAGATGCGGCCGAAGCCTAAGAAAGCAAAAACCGCTCCTGCTAGTAATTCTGTGCAGCCGATCTGGAATGTTCCGGAAGCTACACTGAGTAATGCGGGCCGGATTGTGTTGCTGAGGAGTGTGGGGCCGCTTGGGGGGAGCGGGGGCAAAAGGGAGCGGATGAATGAGGGGGTTGTGGCACAGATGGTTAGTGATGAGTTGCTGAGGGGTGTAATCTTTGGAGATCCAATCTGCCACGAGATGAAGTTGTATGCTCGGCGAGTTGAAATTCTTGCTACGAATGCTGTTATGGGACGATCTTGAAGGAAGGCAATGGGTCAGGTCCGGAGTAAATTAGGCATATACCCATGTTTTTTGTTTAGTATGATTAGAGGCATTTCCGAGGTTTATAAAGCAATGGATAAGGCTGATTGTGCCAATGGCTCACGGGATCCACGTAGCTTTTCGCAGAAACAGAAATACAAATTTCAAAATACGTATCGGTTATCATAACCAAGGGTATTGTATTCCAAGCACTAGAGTATAAACTTCAAGAACCCCAATCATCATGCCATCAGATTCAACACAAACACAAACACGCGCACCTCCCCCCCCCCATACAAGCATCTCAGCCCCGAGACAGGACTTCCTACTACAGTACACTACAAACACCAAAGCCAGCACGCCCGAAACCGTTACTCCATCCATCCATACCTTACCTTACCTTAAGTCAAACAAAACCTCTCCACTGCCTCGAAACCAACTCCAGCGCCTCGCCCCTCGCCTGATTCCTAGCATGACGATTCACGCTCACGGACGGCGTCGCGGGAACGAACGTAGGTGTAGTGCCATTCAGAACGCTTTCTCCTCCAACGAGTGTTGTTTCCGAGGAAGAGGGAGAGGAAGCGGTGGTGATGTGGGTTGGGGTTGGGGTTTGGAATCTGGGGTTTGGAATTTGGAATTGGGGTTTTCCTGGATGGGGTTAATTGTAATTCATTTTCTTCTTCTTTTTTATGAGATGAGGTGGGGTGGTCGATTGCAATGGAGGAAGAGGAGAGGAGGAAATGAAGGTGGAAGGAAGGAAAGAATTGTTCACACTCACTTTTTTCTTTCTGTTTCCAGCTTAGGAAAAGAGCGAAAGCTGTTAAGGCTATGACTGCCATTGCTTTTTTGCTTCAAAGAAAGGGTATATTTTGGGTGCGTGCTAATAGATGATGGAGGCTGTAGGTTTGGGGGATCTGTACAGTAATATTCTAAATAAGCCTGTTTCCTTAGCATTTTGCCGAAAATCGCGCCCTGCACCATTTGTGTCCCCGCACCCTAAATCAAATAATATTATTACAATTAAAAAATTTATTCCTTCACAACTACACCTCCTAGACACTTTATAATTATTCTAAATAGATTCCTAGACTATTATTTACCTTTCCTAAAAGGATGCCTCCTTGCAATAAGAAACCTACTACTAAGGCAATAGAAGAAGCACGTAAAAAAGCAGTAAAACTACTCCTAAAATCCGCTACTAGCGCTACTACTAAAGCAAAGGCATAGAAAGAGAGATCTAGGGAGATTCTAGTAGAGGGAGGAGATAGTTCTAAGCTAGATATGCCTGTGCCTACTAAAAGGGGGGGTTATTGCTGCGTAGTCTAAGTGAAAGACTTATAGCCCCCTTAATTAAAGTCAAAATTGCCCTCTTAGTTAAAATTGCTATCCCTAACCCCCCCTCTACTACTACTACAAAAATGCCTTATAGAGTAGCATATATACCTTAATAATAATCCTAAGCTAATAGCAATAAAGGTCTTAAGCGTAGATCTTATCTCTATTACATAATAGCAAATATTATTCTAGAAATTATAGATTTTATATAGTCTTGAATTATATATAACTATAAGAGGTTAGGCGTTTAAGGCTATACAAAAACTTTTATATTTTTTTGCCTAGTATAGCTTAGCAAGGGACTAATAATATAATTAGATAAGCTAGAAACGCCCCTTTTTAGAGTGGCCAGATTTTAAGAAGGTTTTATTAGAGCTAATACTAGTTAGAAGAAGTAGTATTAAAGTAGTAATATATTTTAGATTAGCTACTAATCTAAATGACTATTTGCTAATAATTACGCCTTCCAAAATAGTAATAGCCTCTACTAAGAAGGAGCTAAAAGAGAAGAAGAAAGCAGCGCTTAAAATAGTTATAAAATCAGCTATAAAAGCCTTTTCTAATAATATATTAGGACTCCGCCTTATAGTGAAGAAGGGATGCGCTACTAATAAAGAGCTTACTGCTTTAGGAAGTCAGATAAGCATAGAGATCGGTGCTTCTATAGTTTTATATTAAATTAAAATAGTTTAGATATATAATAAAAATTAATACTCTAATTTTAGGTTTTTCTACTAGGTGTTAATTAAGGGGATCTATTACAAAATTAGTAATAAGCATACTAAGGCCTAGGCTAGAGAGCTAGTTAATATAGGTAAGAAGGAAACTATAATAAAGAAGAAGGTGCCTCTAAAGATTAAGTACTACTAGGTAGCCCTAATATTAGAATCAAATAAGAGGTGATGTAGTAATGAAATATATATACTATATAGTCATTTATAATGCAGTCATTTATAATGCGATTATTATTAATATAATTATAGAGATTTAATTAGTAGTAAGGTTATATGCAACTCACTTCCATTTCTCCTTTATATCTATATAAAGGTATAACTCTCTACTTTATAGATTAGTAGAGATTAGCTTATATAATATACTAAGTTGTAATTTCTTATTATCTAATTCTTATATTCTAATCTCTTTACCCTTTTAGGAGATAGACTATTATAACTTAATTATATTAGAAAATCCTTAGAAGCGAATCGAAGCTAAGATATAAAAGAATTATAAGCAGATAATACCTTTAAAGTAGAAGTGTTCTAGGCACTACAAATATACAAGGTACAAGTACTCTAGAATAATAATCTAAATAGACCTCGCGCTTCTCTAATCTTACACCTAAGGCTAGATAGTCTCTAATTAAAGGAGAGATAGAGGGAGAAGACTTAGTTTAGCTAAATTTGGAATTAAAGAAAGAAAAGAGAAAGAGGGAGGTTCTTATAAAGAGACTAGCAAAGGCTAAGGCCTAAGCTAAGATAAAGAGTAATATAGCTATAGTGGATTACTAAATCAAAGAGCTATTAAAGGAGCAATAGAATAATAAGAAGCTAGCAGCTCTTATTACACAAATCGAGAGAGGAGAATATAATAAAGACAAAGATAAGAAGGAGATAAATAAAGCAGAAACAGAAAGGGAAGTAGTAAGAAAACGCTATAGGACTAAACCCGCTTAGCTATACCACTCTAATAAGCTAGTCCCTAGGCTTTATAACCCCTTTAATAAGCTATTAACTTAACTCTATTATCCCTCTAAGTTAAGGGAGTTACTAGAATTTAAGGCTAAATCTATCTCTAAGGTCTAAAACTTTATAAACTGCACTAATCGCACTTTTATTCAAGATAATAAATATTTTTACTCTATAGATACATCTAAAATCAATGCTTGCGCTCTTGCTTTAATAGAGAAGCTAGTACGGATATAGGTAATAGAAGAAAAGGATATAAAGTATAGAAATACTACTTAGAACAAATTTGTAAAAGCTCTTTATAATATAATTTCGAACCTGACTAATTGTCTACTTAGTGCTCTTAATAGAAGAAACAAGGCCTAGTAGAGAGAACACTAATTAATTAATAACTTTATAATCTATTTGGATAAGTTAAAAGAAGAAATCTAAATAGATACCCCTGCCTAGCAATATAGAACCCTATATAGCAAGCTTAATTATAATCTAAAGACCTAAGTTAATAAGTAAACCTTTATACTAACTATAAGAAAGGATCTTCTATTCTTAGCTAGATAACTAGAAAACTCTAATAAAAATAACTAGTATATTAGCAAGGATTTGGAGCTGCGCTAAGAATAAAACAATAGAGGCAATAGCGGATTATAGCCTAAGAAGAATAAACCTTTAGTCGCTCTAACTTGCCTTAGCTAGATAGGTATAAGCATAGCCTTCTAAGTAAAAGTAGAGGTTAGTAATATAAACTAAACACCTATTAGAAGCAATTCGACACCTAGTACCCTAATAAAGTGTTACTCCTATAGTAAGATAGGCTATAAGGCTAATAAATGCAAAGCTATAAAATGCTACTCCTATAGAAAGATAAGCTATATCTCTCTAAACTGCCCCGAATTAAAGGGTATAATAGAAAAAGATCGCGCCTAATCTCGAATATACTAGCGAGATTAGATAAAGCAATATAGTAGAGGATTATTATTTTAGTAATAATCACTAATACTAAAGGGAAGAAGAGAGTAGAATAGGCTCTAATTAATAGCGAAGCAAAGAGTAATATAATAAAGCAGTCTCTAGTAGTTAAATGCAAGTAGAATCTAAGAGATAGTGAGATTTCGCTCGTAATAGTAGAAGAAAAGAAAGTAACTACTTATAGTATATATAATCTTAATATTGAGGCTATTAACTCTAAAAGTGTTACAAAAAGCTAGTATTACAATTTTATATTCTGTAATTTGAATATCTTAGATATTTCGTTTATACTTAGATTCTCTTAGCTAGAAGCTATAGATCCCGTAATTAGCTTTAAGACAAAAACCTAGTAATACCCTTTTATTAGAGCATAGATCTCAATCCTTAGCTTATACTAGTTCAAAAAAATTATTAAGAAAGAGGTTATTTATTATATAGTATTAAAAATAGTAACAAATCGGATAGTAGGCGTTCCTACTAAGTATGCTGCCTATTTAGATATATTCGATAATAAGGCATCTAGAATACTCTCTAAGTACTATCTAATAGAACACTAAATCGATCTTGAGCTAGGAAAGAAAGCACTCTAAGAGCCTATCTACCCTCTTACTAAATTAGAACTAGCAATTTTAAGGGAATACTTAGAAACTAGCTAAGCTAAGAGATAGATTTGTAAGTTAATAAGCCCTATAGGCGCTCCTATTATATTTATACCTAAGAAGAATAAGAGTCTAAGATTATATATTAATTACTATAGTTTAAATGCAGCTATAATTAAAAACCGAACTCTATTACTATTAATTAGTGAAACGCTAGACTGTTTCTAGTAATCTAGAAAGTTTATAAAACTTAATCTAAAAGATATATATTATTAGCTACAAATTAGAGAGGAAGATAAGTGAAAGATTATATTTCGGATATAATATAAACACTTCAAGTACTATATACTACCTTTTAGACTTACTAATACACTAGTAACATTTCAAGCATATATTAACTAGGCTCTAGCAGGGCTTATTAATATTACTTATATTATATATTTAAACAATATCTTAATCTTCTCTAAAGACTTTACTATATATAAGAATACTATCTAAGAAGTCCTTAAACAACTTTGAATATATAAGCTATATACTAATCTTAAGAAATGCAAATTCGAAACTAATATAATTAAGTTTCTAGGCTTTATTATTAGTCTAAAAGGGATCGAAATGGATCTAACACGAGTTAAAGCTATAAAGAGCTAGCTAGTACTAAAAACCTTCTAAGAAATATAGGTTTTCTTAGAGTTTATAAACTTCTATTAGAAATTTATTAAAAGTTACTTATATATTACTTGCCTCTTATTAGATATACTAAAAGGCATAGAAAAGGGAAGAAAAACAGAAGAGTTCTGAATTACCTCTAATATATTAAAATTGTTCTTAATACTAAAAGCTTATTTTAAAGAAGCCTCTTTGCTTAGACACTTTAACCCTGCACTATAGATTTATATTAAGACGGATGCCTCTCTATATACTCTTAGGGAGATCCTTTTATAGCTGTTTAAAGGCAGGTAGCATCTAATTGCCTTTTACTTAAAGAAGCTTAATCTAATCAAGCAATAATATAAGGTTTATAACTGCGAATTAATAGCTATTGTCTTTGCATTTAAATAATAGGGTTAGTACCTCTAAGGAGCCTCTAAGACAATTATAGTATAGACTAATTATAATAATTTGAAATACTTTATAATAAAAAGAATTCTTAATAGATATTAAGCCTATTAGGCAGAGAGTATAGCATAGTTCGATTTCACTATTAAATATTATACTAGGGCATCAAATCCTACTAATAGTCTATTAAGAAGACTAGACCTAATAGGAATAAAGAGAGATTAAGGAGAGAAGAAGGTATTATTACTAACTATTAATAATAAAGTGAGAATCGCTAGTTTAGTAAAAAAGTCCCCTAACTAGGCCAAAGTAGAGGCAAGACACCTCTATACTAGCTAAAAGCTAGAGCTATCCCAAAAGGAAGCAAATTCAAAATGTAATAAGCTAGTTATTAGTATAACTAGTTATAAATAGTATATACTATAGAAAGTAGCAATCGCATTGCTATTAACCAAAACAGTAATAGATCCGCTATTACTATTAATCTTAGAGACACTCCTTTAGTTATAGAGCCTTAATAACTTTATAACTAATAGAGTATACAAATTAGTATTAAGAAGAGTTTAAACTAGGTCTAAGAGATAATAGAGAGTAGGTGATAACAGTCTCTTAAGATTTAAGAGGATTATTTATATATCTAAAGAAGAGGTAATATAAAGTGAAATCCTATACTTGCATTATAATAATAAAATAGCAGAACACTTTAGTATCCGTAGAACGCTAGAGCTAATACAAAGGAAATATTTTTAGTAAGGCTTAAGAAAAGATATTAAGAAGTATATTTGAACCTACTAAGTATATTAAAGGGAGAAGACAAAGAGGCACTATTTATATAGTAAGTTGGCTCCTATTTCTATTTCTACAAAACCTTAGAAAGAAATTACTATAGATTTTATTATAGACTTACTACTATATAAAAGCTATAGCTAAGTGTATAACTGCATTCTAGTAGTTATTAATAGGCTAATAAAAACGGCTCGATATATTTCTATAAGAAAAACAATTATATTACTAGAGCTCGCAGACCTATTTATAAGTACTATTTATAAGAATTTCAGCGCACTAAAAGGTATTACAAGTAATAGAGAGTTAGTCTTTACAAGTAAATTTTAAGGGTCTTTTATATAGTACCTTTAAATAAGGCGCTAACTAACTATTGCTTTCTACCTATAAACTAATAATTAAACTAAGAGACAAAACTAAATAATAGAGTTCTACTTAAGAACCTATTATAACTATAAATAGAATAACTAGTATAGAAAGCTTACTCTTATAGAATTTATATATAATAATTCGGTTTATACTAGCACTAGCTACGCCCTGTTCTATCTCCTCTATAGATTTATACTAGAACTAGAGCTAAACGTTAGGAATAATATTCCTAATAGGAGAGCATCTACAGCTAAAGAGAGAGCATTATATATTTAGACTAAACGCAAAAGACTTATAGATACTCTCTAAAACGCCTCTAAGATATATAAGAAATTCTATAATGCTAAGTATAAGGCTACTCGTTTCCGTATTAGTAATAAAGTTATACTATTAACTAAAAATCTATAGTAGTTATATCTAAGTAGAAAGCTTTTAGACTGTTTTCTAGGTCCTTTCGAAATCACTAGAGTAATTAGAAGTCACAGCCAAGCTTATAAGCTTAAGTTACCCTCTACTTATTAAATCTATAATATATTTTATATATTCTTACTAGAATAATAGTATAGATAGGAAGGAGACAAAGCGGAACTAGAACCTATTACTATTTAGAGTGATTTTAAATAGAAGATAAAGTTAATTTAGGCTTATAAGAACCTTAAAAGGAGTAGGCAATACTTAGTATAATAGAAGGGATTCTCTGCGGCTAATAATATATAGGAACTAGAGGCGAATCTAATCTATGTAATAGAAGAACTTTATTACTATTTAATTGAAAACCCACTACCTAATATAAGTAGAATCGGTATTAGAAAGGAGATAAGAGAGACAAGCTAGACAAAGGCTACGGAGCTAGAGGAGAGGCGGAATCTAAATAGAGTCAAAACTAAAGGTAATAGAAAAGATAAAAAAAAACTTATAGTAGTATAATTGCTCTTTTGCTTAGTATAATAGTTGCATTTGCTACCCTTTTTCAACTAGTTGCAAGTTGCCTTTAAATAGGTATTAAACTGCTTTATATAGCACAAATAGAAGACTCAGTGTAATAGACTCTAGAGAGAGGCGTAATAGGTAGGAGATAAGATAGTATTAGAAGTAGAAGAGGTTTAGTAATAGCGCTTACGCTTTTTAAAGTTTAGAGTAATCTTAAAAGGAGATAGAAGATTAATAGATAGAAGATAAGAAGGAGAGGGCGCTATTATATAATAAGAGGAGTATAAAGGATTAAAAATAGAAGGGAATACATTTTCTTATATACTCCTTCTTATTAATGCGCATTTTGCTCTATTTGCAAATATTTATTATTTATACGCGAATTGCCTATATATTTATCTATCTTATTCATTCTTCTAGAAAAGAAATTCTATATTATATAATTATAACTACACTCTAAACCCCTTTCGAAATCTCTTATACTCTTACTTCTAAAGGAATAATCTAAAATTCATATCTAAAATAAATAGCACAAGGAACTAAAACGCGGAAACACACTAAGTATTCACTATTTACTATAATAGAGGACCTTCTAAATACTCGAACAAAGTGGAATCGGACGCTTTATAAAGCTAAGTTAGAACTTTTAGAGATATAAGTCTAGAGAGAGGAATTATATTAGAATCAAATAAGAGGTGATATAGCAATGAAATATATATACTATATAGTTATTTATAATACAATCATTTATAATGCAGTTATTATTAATATAGTTATAGGGATTTAATTAGTAGTAAGATTATATGCAACTCACTTCCATTTCTCCTTTATATCTATATAGAGGCATAATCCTCTACTTCATAGATTAGTAGAGATTAGCTTATATAATACACTAAGTTGTAATTCTCTATTATCTAATCCTTACACCTAAAGAGTAATATCTAGATAAGAAAGACTAAGAAGAGGCGCAAAAAGTTAAAAAAGAAGATAATAAGTAATAATAAAATGGTTATAGAAACACTAAATATACTATAGCAATAGTATTAGCTAGAATAGTAATAGTAGTAGCTATTTTAATAGTAATAGCAGTAGTAGCAGTATTAGCTATTCTAATAATAGCAGTAGTAATAGCCTTAATTTAGAGAGTATACTCCCTCTATTCTAACTCCTTTTACTCTATAATATAGTAGACTACCCCTTTCTCAATTCGGCTAGCTATATAGCTAATAATTATAATCTCCTTCTTAGTCTTAATCGCATTATAGAGTATATAACTATTAATAACCTAGTAGAATATCTTCTTAGTAGCATTACTATAACTCTAAGAATAGGCCCTTAATACTAGACTCCCTAACTGTCTTATATGCTTAAGCACTATAGAAATAGTAGCTATAGCAACTTTCTATTATATAGGGGACACCCTTAAAGGCGCTAAAATTATTACTATAAAGGGCCTAAAAGAAGCGCTCGCAAGCAGAGACATTTATAGTTCTTATTCTTCTATTAAGTCTAATTTAAGTATTAAGTCTAATTTGCGTAATTTAATAGTTAGATAGTAACTAATTATAAGAACTAGGTCTATTTCTAAAGACTAAAAAGGTCTTTCACCCCTTATTATAGCCTAATCTTAATGTCTTAATAAGAAAGATAGAGGATACTAGTTTTAGAGTAGATAGTATTAAAACTATAACTATTATAAATACGGAATATTATAGTATTCTACTAGGTTTATTATATAAGATCTAATTATATTACTTCGCATTTCATCTCTAGTATAATATAGAATACAGTAATAAAGAATAGGAATTACTATATTTTGCTACTACTATTTAGTAAGAAAGGCGCGGGAATACCCTTATAATAAAGGGGTTATACTCTGTTTTTATAACTGCATTAGATAACTACTAAGAAACATTAAAGAATTAAATAGCTAGCTATAATAATAATAATACTATAGAACTATAGAGCTAATTAGAGAATGTAAAAGAGATAGAGAGGGAGAATAAGAAAGGTGAGAAAGATAAGGGAGGTGAGAAAGACAAGAACATCTTAGAAGATAAGGGTTTTAGGCAGCAAATAGGCTAGAAGAAGAAGAATAATAGGAGTTCTAGTTTAGAAAGAGATAATAATTTAAACTAGTAGAATAGAGTCGCAATTAAAACTATTACTTAAGAAGCTTATATATTATAAGGGGACCGATTTAAATATAATATAATAGGGCTCGCTTATATTATATTAATCTCTAATACTCTTTAGGTTTTTACTATAAGCAAATATAACTATATATATTAGAATGTATATATCACGTGTGCTACGTGACTTAGCGCCGATGACTAAGTAGCGAAGAGGTATAACCTCGTTGCCGCGACCTTAGCTAGAACCTCTTCTACACTTAGAAATACAACTATATAACTAGTAATAGACTCTATTAGTTCTATAATCCTAGGCCGAACTAGTGTACTATATATTACCAATATTGATTAATGGTTAACTTTATAACTATAGACTAACTAGGATTACACCGCCTTAGTAGCTTTATTATTAAAAGCCGCAATACACTAGCTAGCAGCAACGCCATTTTAGTAGCATTATTTTACATAGCATTTTTGTTTCTACACTAGCAGCGTCATCTCACGCAGCATACGCCATTATAGCAGATCCAATCAGCAATGTTAGTACAGCCTTCATAACAATTCAACGCCAAATTTCAGCACGTCAGTATAGCCTTATAGTAAGCCAAAATCTTAGTAGCAGTAGCAGCAGCATTATAATACCTAGTAGCATTTCACTTTAGTAGCATCATTTTACACAGCATTTCCCCTTCACTAGCAGCGTTAGCTTCATAGCATTAATGCAGTATACGCTACAGCATTATATCACGCTCACAATTTTGCACCTCTTAACTAAGCGCTAGCAAGCATTTAAAACCTCCTCTTCTTGCAGCATTATATAGTCTACACCTACACTGTAAGCACCTCAAAACACTATAAGCAAAGAACCTCATTCATAGCGTCAGCATTAAAATCATCACGCTAAGAACGCAAATTCTTCACGAATTTATAGAAACACATTAGAACGCCCCACAAATCGACGCATTTCGGTGCATTCACAAAGCACTTATATTTCCACCTCTATAGACCATTTCAGCTCTCCTAGAGCTATAAGAGCTAGCACCTAACTGCCACAATGTTAAGACGCGCAAGAAGCAACGCAAAGATTAAGACACCACCGTAAAAGCTCTCTATAGAGCCGCCTAGAATGCTAGCCATTCCAATGCACCAAATGCAATTCGACCTTCCCTCTTAACACCACACTTTACAAGCATATCCGTGGATGCCATCGCAAGGCAGAGAAGGAAGAAGAAACAGCCAATTAGGAAGGCACAAGCAAAGAGAGTTAAAAGACTGCTAGAAGGAGCAATTCTACAAGATTACACTTATTCTAACGCCACTGCCCCTACATATCACCGTCCCTACACTACGCCTCTTTAGGACGCCTGAAACGCATATTTAGACGCTCTTGCAGAGCGATTTAGAGCATATATTTTCTTATCAGTTTTTGGATCTTATTAATTGCGGCCGCTAGCGCGATCGCAATTCCACCGCGCGCATATCATATACCACCACATTTTCCTATATTAGGCTTATGCTACACAGGTAGTAGTAAGTGAGAAGGAAGCAGCAGAGAGAGAGAGAAAAGGAAGCAAGGAAGCATGCAGGAAGGAGAAGCAGGCCACAAAGAGAAAAGTTGCCAGTGTTGGAATGTATATATCACATGTGCCACGTGACTTAGCGCCGATGACTAAGCAGCGAAGAGGTATAACCTCGTCGCCGCGACCTTAGCTAGAACCTCTTCTACACCTAGAAATGCAACTACGTAACCAGCAATAGACTCTATCAGTTCCGTGATCCTAGGCTGAACTAGTGCACTATATATTACTAACAACACATCTAATTTGTGTACTATAGAGCTTAAATGAAAGCTTAAGTAATAAGGATTAATTATAGCTATACGGCGTAAGAATTAGATATATAATTATAGTAGCTCGTAGCATATAATCTAATTGCTTTAGAGATAATAAAAAAAAAATTCCTATAGTGAATGCAGCTCAAATCAGACACGTGATACTACCCTATATACTCTGCATCTACCTCTATATATTAATATCAATGCAACAAAAATTTAAAAAAATAAATAAAAAATAAAAGCATAATTTAGAGTATTAAATACACTATATATTAACTTTTTATACTCTATAAAAGCGTTATAGTAGAGCAAATTTAAAGTAAACCTAAAGCATTCAAATAAGTAATAGTTATTTGATCTTATATACTATAAACATTAAAACAACTTCTTAATAATGCTTAAATAACCCTAAATAGAGGCAGTTAGAGCTATACTAGCGCCTATAGAATAACCTCACTAAGGACCCCTCTATAACTAGTATATTTAAAGTAACTATAAGCTCTTTTCTGCGCCTTAGAGCCTTCCCCTCGCGCTAGGACTACTATATATAAAAATGCCTCAAATCTATTATATTATCTAATTGTTTTATAATAAACTTAATATATATATAATTTGAGGTTATAAAAGCTCTCCTTAATTAGATTAAAGAAAGGGCAATAAGGAGAAAGGTAGTAAACTACTACACCCTTACTATAGTAGAGATCTAAAATGCGTTAACTATAATAAATCGAGCAATTATCTATAATAATAATATTGCAATCACCTAGCTAGCATATATAAAGAGGAAGCACCTATATCTTAAGCTACTATTCGAAGGTTTTTTGATTAATACTACTATGCAATATTATTAGCGCAATATAGCTATTAAGAGTATATACTAGCAGGAATAACCACTTTTCACTCCTCTTTAGATACTTCTATAATTCTAGTATATATCTAACCTCTGCCTAACTATATTATCAATTACTAGTACGCTTATTCTTAGCTGATTTATTAATGAAAACAAGCTATTCTACATTCTAGTAAGCTATTTTATATGCCTAAGCTTATTATAATAACCTCTCCCTCTATATAGCTATAATGTGTAGCTTCTTATATATAATCTTTAGACGCTTTAGCAGCTTAGAGATCTGCGATTAATTAAGCTTAGTGCTAAATTCCTTATAAACTACATCTATTACTTTGTCTTAATACACCTTAGCATTAAAATTAATAAGCTCCCTTATAGTAGCTTCTATAGCAGCTATAATAGTAGGTTTCTAACCCTTATACGCTTGTATATCCTTCCCTAACCTCTTTATCTATTGTAGCCTCTTTCTAATAGCTTGTACTAATTCGTATAATGCGCAGTATAAGGATGCTAGTTAATTTAGGTTGGTCTCTATATCTTCGGCTAGGAATTGCTCTATTTTAGTAATAGCGTGCTTAGGGAGGTGAGGGGCTATAATCTATAGCGGGCATCTATTAGTATATATTAAAACCTTCAATTTGAGCTACCTACAATGATATTTGGATGCGATTTAGTAATGTGATTTGTAAAGGCGTTATTTGACATTCCATGATTTTAGGGTGCGGGGACACAAATGGTGCGGGGCGCGATTTTCGGCAAAATGCCAAGGAAACAGGCTTATTTAGAATATTACTGTATCTGTCAGCCAAAATTAAGCTTAAATTCTTGCACGTACATGTACCCGACCCGCTCGTCCAAGCCTGCTGCCCTGGGAGTTCACTAACAAGTTAATTGGGCTCGGTAAGAGCAGAAGATTTCGAAGGACTTCGTTTCAGAAATGGCTGTACAGTATATTCCGAGAATTGAACAACTTCGTCCTGGGGTTCAAAGTGGAGAAGAGGAGAGGTTGTCCGTCAGCTGTGTCATCGACGTGGCTGAGCCGCAGCCCTGAAATCACTTCCGTTTCCAGCGTAGTAACGCTGTAACACCAACCTTATGCTATCACATAACCCAATTCTTACTGCTTTATCAGATAATGAGTATACCACAATCAAATATCTGGACACTAATCATTTACATAGAATGATAGCGACTTTTATCAATCTACGACTGGTAAGTAACGCTGAAAGTCTGGAATCCTTCTACGCCGCCGCTAACAATATCAATCGTCCCGTTCGAGTTGATACTTAGATACTTCCCGTTCTCCTTCATCAGAGAATAGCCCTTGCCATTACCCATATCTGCGATGGTATATGTTTCTGCGCCAGACCTATCATTCGCCAACGAAGTGTGGTCCGCAAGAAACCGCCCATCAGCCGCACTGCTCAGCACGAAAGCCCCACTCCCCTGTCCGCCATCTGTAGCAGTACCGCCCATGGCGTGGACAATCCACCGTTGATTTTTATTGCGATGCTCGGGAGTTGTTTCTGTACCAGTGATATCGGTCGCGTTCGGTTTGGCAGTTACGGCATATCCATTCATCTCAAATACAAGATATCGCCCCTCGGTCAAGTATCCACGAACTGGTTTGAAGCCTTCCTCGCTTAATTTCGAGGGGTCGGAATTTTCGTTCTCGGGCCCAAAAGGTGCGGGGGGTTTGGTGGGGGGCTCGCCGTATCTCCCTTGACAGATGGAAGCGCCGTCCCAATTTCCATCCGCGTCTTCGGAGGGAGTTATGGCTTCGACGAGGTTGGGTATCGAGTAGTCGGGCTTATTTGAATGTTAATAAACGGAATCAGAGTCAAGGATTAACTTCACCAACATGGTCAAAGTCAAAGGCATTCAGGAGAGTAGACATGTGTTGGCGTCGCCATGCTGGCATCTGATCTGTTGCTGCGCCGTTATAGCCCAGAGCCTCAAGCCATTGCTCTGCGTTTGAGAATCAGTCACCTGGCGATGTGTGAATAGTCGCGAGGCTTACCAACGAAGATTATCTGGGAATTGTGATCTGCCATTTCGGTGAAGACATTGCCTCCGCGTGTCCAAGGGGAGATGATGTAAAAAGGAACTCGAAAGCCTGGATAAGTCAGCTATTGAGTGGGTTGAAGCGAGGCTTTCAAATATGCCTGGTCCTGTGTATGTCTGTCCCAGATGTCCGAATACATCGTTGTCTACATTGAGCCATTCTCCTGGCGTGCCGGGAGAAGAGTGGAAAGGGGTAACATGATCGCCCCAACCTCCGGTTTCTGGAGCGTCTAAAGTTAGATCAGGATTACTTCAAAGGCTGCTGGTTCACATACCGTCATACGAAATCATAACCACCGTACTATTGTACGCCGCGCCGTGGACTACTGCATCGACGACCTTCTTTTGCAGCCATGCGCCATCGCGTGGGAGATAAGGCACATGCTCGCTCAGCTCAGCAGGTCCTACAATCCAACTGACCTGTGGCAGAATGCCAGCTTCAGCGTCGGAGTAAAACTTGTCAAGCCCAGGATAGGAGTTTCCATATTTAGTGAGCGGATCGTCCTAAGAGTCAAGGTTGTGGAGTCAGATTTGCCTACTGCGGTGATATCCAGGACTTGGAGGCACGTTCTAGTCGTAGCTGAATCTTCATATAGATGTAAAAATTTAAAAGACATTAAAAATAAAAACTCTTGAATTGTCCCAGGTAAGAAATATTCTTCGAAAAGATCACTTACTAGGCCTGCGTTCTGGTATTGGACAAAAGAGGACAAAGCATCATCTCCAAAATTGTCAACGTCTTGGTAGACTTGCCAAGTCACTCCAGCATCTTGGTGAAACTCAGGAACTGTCTTCCAGCTGAACGGGAAACATGCAAACCCAGGAGCCTCACACCCTTAGACTTATCAGTTAATTCTTCACGTGGAGTGAAAACCCCACCTGGCGTTCCATTATTATCCAAAACTGCCCCTCCCTGATCTGGAGTTTGAGGTCCACCTGGACAATTGACACTTCCTGTCATCCATGTTACTCGATTAGGCTCAGTTGCCGCAATTACACCTTCCTAGATTCCGGTCAGCTCCCAGCCTTGATACTGCAAATCACAGGACTCGAATGTTCGGAGTCAAACCTGATACATGTCGGCAACTGTCCATGCCTCAGCAATGGAGAAATGAACTGGAACATCCTGTCTCCGAAAATGAGCCCAACTAGTCGGGGTGTTGTTAACGGCCCATAGATTGTTCAAATCGTAATTCAAACAAGCCTGGTTGTTTTGAAAGCTATTTTGACCCGCACCAGTACACTGCGTAGATTCTGTCCAGTTTCCACCCAGATAGTTTATGTAATAAGGAAGCAGTGTTTCTGCCTCGGTCGAGATGTCCGGTGTAACCTTTCTGAGGATGTGTCAGGCGACTCCGACTTTGATTGATAGGAAAAGACAGACTGCTGAAAGGTGTTTTTGCCATCTGCATTTACTTGAACATTTGGATCGGAGAAGCCGCGAACACCAGCCATGGTTCCGAAATACTACTTCTGGTCAGAGGGTTGTTGTTCATGACGAAAATGGGATTTAGATTACATGGTCAAAGGCCCTGTTTTCTTGCATGAACAGAACAACATGTTTGACATCTTTTAAAGAACCTGCTGAAACTATGGAGGCGTAAATGAAGATTAAAGTTGTTTTCATTTTAAAAATTTAAAAACATGGAAAATATATAAAGACACTATTCGATTCGAAACCTGCTGCGGTGATGGCACCTGAGAGGCAGACAGGATGGAACGGGGATGGATGCATATTATATGAACCTTAGGAGGTGCGACCACGAAGCTGTGTTTCGCAAAAGGTCAAATGATCGTTCATACTCGAGTACTTGGGTCCAAATAGAAGGTTTCCATGCAAGTGAGAGACATGGCATCCGAACCCATAAATGAGAGCGGTGGTCCATCATGAGCACTCACTTGATCCTAAGCTTGTTGGGAGCTTTCCCGACTAGGCAGTTGAGGTGGCGGCAGTTGACTGGAAAATCCGCACCCGTTCACCTTGTGAGCGGCCGTCTGTTCATCATCGCTATCGATACCACTGTAGCAATATTACATGAGACTTAAACCCTGTCGATCAAGGATTTCTGCCGGCGATACCTCGATGTCTTATCCGACTTGTTGGACTGTGCGATAAGGGAAAGGGGGTGTGTTGATGTCTCATTTTGGAATAATCACCATGAACTACGGAAGTTCCCCTGGTCCGTGCGAGAGCGAGAGGTGCTTATTTCGACTTCGATAACGACGAGGGGTTAACGTCCGCCAGCACAACATTTTAAGGTTGCGATGCCTTGGTCATCAGTACATGAGTGCTAAAACAGGGCCGTTTAATTGGTTGTTGAAGATATCTTCATTGCAGGGCAGATTACCGCATGTGACCAATTCTCACAGTCTCAACTTGCTTCCATCAAGTTGTTTCGCTTTTCTTCCTCATTCCTCTCCGAGTTAAATCTCAACTCTCTCTCTCTCTCTCTCTCTCTCTCTCTCTCTCTCTCTCTGAAAGTTTCCTATGCTAGTAGACGATACGATCATAAGCCGTCTTATCTTGATTCTGGTCCTATATAATTGCTTGGAGGAAAAGCTTTGCGAGAAATGAAAGTGGGATGTAATGCTTTTCTCGCGCCATGTCTCCAAGATGGACTTCATATCTCCTAGCATCGCTTCTTATTTCTTGTTTTCTGTCTTTTGGATTCAACTATAGAGAATTGTTTATTAGCCCGAAAGTATTTGAGAACTTTCATCCGGAATTTTCAGATGAAAAAGCTTCCGACGAAATTGGAATTTCATTACCCTTGCACCCCGAAAGACACATTTCAAGAGCACCAACAACTGTCAAACTCCACTGGGAGATCACACAGGGTCGCAGGTCTCCAGATGGTGTTAGCAAACTCATTTACCTCATTAACGGTACGTTGTCTAACATCTTCCTGATCAGATTCACCGCTGACACATTTTCAGGATTGTTCCCAGGTCCTACTATCGAAGCCCGTTCTGGTGATACTATCAAAGTAGAGGTACACAATCTGCTAGAGGATGAGGGAGTCGCTATCCACTGGCATGGAATCCACATGAAAGGTCAGAGGATGTAATCAGGTGATTCCATAGCATTTTCCGCTGACTCTTCTCAAAAATAGGCGCAAACAGAATGGACGGCGCGGTAGGAATAACACAAAATCCTATTCAGCCGGGCGGTAATACTACTTACGAATTTGAGATTGAAAATAATCAGGCAGGGACATTCTGGTATGTCGAAGCCTCTGTAATCTTTCCAGGTACTGATCTTGTTTAGGTATCACTCCCACTTGGGAACCCAACGTGCCGATGGCCTTTATGGTGGACTAATTATACATCATCCTTTTACAGATAGTGTTTATAAGACAAAAGCTCCTGGGTACAAAGAAGAATCTCTTCTTCTCGTGGGTGACTGGTATCACAGATCCGCGGAGGAAGTACAGGCGAGCTATGTGAACCATGACAGCTGGGGACGTGAGGTATGTTTAATGAACGGCTAAATGAAACTTGAGAATAGAGGCTGACTGAGAACATAGCCTGTTCCTGACTCTCTTCTAATCAACGGCATGGGCGCATTCAATTGCTCTAAGGCTGTCCAATCTCGTCCCCTAGACTGCACACAATCTTCGAATCCTATACTGGTTTTAGACCAGCCACGAACCCGACTAAGAGTTGTCAATGTAGGGTCAGTGAACCCCTCATAATATCGGCTGATAGGCTGATGATTTCAGGGCAATATCTGGATTTGTTCTCAAGATGCCGCATTGTTACATAACTATAGTTGAGATTGATGGCGGGAATAAAATCGAAAGATCGCCAGAGGTGTCATCAGTGGGTATTCTTTACCCTGGTGAAAGAATGGACCTCGTCGTCGAATGTTCTGTGGGCTCAGAGGCCGCAGGTTCTCACTTGAGTATTACTTTGGATGCAGAGTATGCACATCGAAAAAGGATTCAGCACATAACTAACTATAAGGTAGAAATTTTGCTATTCAGAACAAAGCTCTTACACTCACCCATACATTTTTAATCTCGACCACCGCCAATGTTCTCACCAAGCGAGGCCACCCGTACCTCCCCCCTGAAATAGTTAAGGGGGAGGGATACTTCGACCTCGCAGAAGTGAAAGGGACAGCGCTCCCAGATAACAGTTTTCCTATGATTGCCAATCAGACAATTCTACTTTACACCAAGATGGAAATACTTGCACGCCTCGGTAACGTCCCCGTGGGGTTTATCAATCGCACTACATGGTCCGCCCAAAGCTCCCCACTAAAGCCTTTGGTAGATCTGGACCGGGAAGACTGGGATAAGAATCAGTTAGTGCCATGGATTCCGATCTCCCGAGACCAGTCAAGCCCCACCTGGGTGGATATCGTAGTCAATAACCTCGACGAAAAGGGACATCCTTTTCATTTAGTAAGTATCTGCTTCTCATATCCAAGAATCTTACATTGACTTTCTCATCAGCATGGTTATGATTTTTACGTGCTCTCTCAATACTATCCCACAAGGCGGGGCTACCACGCATATAACCCGTTCGATCCATCCACTCCACCAACGTCGTCCGACCTCCCGGGTGGCCCCTATAACCTCGCAAATCCGCCCATGAAGGATACTGTATATATTCCCAGTCAGGGATATGTTGTTCTTCGAATCCGGGCGGACAATGTAGGGATTTGGTTATTTCATTGCCATATTCTCTGGCATAGTGGGACAGGGATGGTTATGGCGCTGGAGGTTGGATATGACGATGGATGGGAGTGAATAATCTGGGCTTCCTCACTATTAGGTGTGATTATTGGTCGCTTGGAGGTTGGGACTCGTTGGAGCCTGTAAAGCTGGAACGGGTTAAGCTGAACATGTGAGTATTGTTTATTCTCTTATTAGTGCGGGTTTAGTTTCTGACATTGGATCTTTGCCAGTCCTCTAGTGCGAGCGGAGACACAAGGTATTTTAACTTTATTATTTTATATCTATCGAAGTCGTTCCGAAAGTAACAGACGAACGAATCTTTCACACCTATGTACGCCTTGGGGTATTCGCTCTCCCGATCTCTCACACAGTATGTACTCCGCAGCCCATATAATAGTTCTAACACTAAAAGTCTAAATCATTCCTTTCATCCGTGCTATATCAATCATCATTTTCTATTTTCTGTCAGAAGTTCCTCCTACTACTTTCATTCCGTCCGTCCATGTTGTTGCAAAACCCTAGCCAACGAGCCCAGAAAGTCGCCGATGTCTTCTAGAGGCGAGGTATCGAACCGTGGGCTGGTGGCTCGTGGATGCAGAGGAAGGGTTTCAATATCGGGGACTGGTGGGAGAAGTAATGTGTCAGTTGTAGTTATTTTTCCTCGAGAGCTGGTGGGGTATAGGTACAGGAGATGCATTGGACTTACTTTGTGCTATATGCTGTCTGCGGGTGACGATTATTGCAATTACTGCTAGTAGAATGGAGATGGAGCCGCAGATTAGGGCAATGATGTTGTCGGTGGATACTTTGAAGGTATTAGCTAGGAAATGACTGAGGATTGGGAGGTTATTAACGCATGGTAGAGATAAGTTAAGTGATTGAATTTCGAGTATATGGAATCTTTCTTAGTTAAATTTAAGAGTTTAAGTATTATAGACAAAAGTTGAACGTTCGCAGTATCTAATATATGAATCTAGAAAACTAACCTTTTGGGCTTTTGGCCAGTGCTTGGGTGCTTTGTGGACGTCAGACAGATAAATTACGGTTGAAGGTATTTGCTACAGTATCCTGAAGCTGCAAGGATGCACTCACCAAAATCCTGTCTGTGCGTAGATTTTGCGGGTTGCTTTGCGGGTTGCGGGTTTTCCGAAAGACGCACGGATATGTTTTTAGTATGGGAAATAGGTGTCCGACTAGGGTATCGGCCCCATTAATTTCTGCAATGAAATTAATGATATTTTCGAAAATAATTCCTGAAATTAATAATACTTTCGAAACTATCAAATATACCTATTATAGAAAGGGGTAAAAAGTAGGTAGAATTAGGTCTAATTTAGGGGGATTAAGGCGATTTTAAGCTAAATTCTATTGTTTAGTATGCTTGTACCTAAATATTTAGGTATTATATCTGAGGTGGGTCTTATAATATCCAGATTAGGCTTAGTCTATGCTTATGTGATCACTATAGAGCGGATTAATTCATGAAATTAATAAGGTTATTTTTATAGTTTCCGGATTAATTCCTGAAATTAATGATATTTTCGAAAATAACGATTCCCTATGTCCGACCCGCTTTGGTGTCCGACTTGCTTTGCCCAACCACCACTGGGGGTGGTCGGGGGGGCAGTGGGGGGCGGCCTGAGGCCAACGGGTACCTCGCACGAGTTGACAGTCGGTTCTCACCCTGGCTCTTCTGGCCGTCAATCTACTAATAGAGTAAGTTTGCAAAAATGCTACTGGTATAGAACGCGCAAAAGTTTTGCATAGCGGCTGCATTATCTGCAGATTCTGCACAGAGGACGAGGCTGAAGCTTTTCACCCCTGTTATTTCCGTTATTAAGAGGCGCGGAAAAGCCCTCCTCATACCAGGGGTGATGCATATTCGCCGACATTAGACGACGAGGTTAAACTTACTGGTCGAACCCCTGTTATTCAGAGATCAGGAAAAAAGATCTCCTCATACTTGTAGCAGGGGGGTGATGGTGATGCATATTTGCCGATTTTGTGCAACCGAATAAATCGACCCCCTGTTATTCAGGCAGGAAAAAGGTCTCCTAATAGCAGGGGCTAACCGGAACCACAGAGAGTCAAAGGGGGAGGAGCCCCGCGTACTCACGTGACCAGCTGCAGTTCTAAGAGACGTCACTAGCAGGCTCGATGTGAAAGTTATATTGCAATAAACCAGATGCATAGAGTTAATATCAAATATACAGTAGTTTTGAATCAAGCTAACCACAATAATGATGAAAAGTGCGAAAGAATCAATCCGTCGACGGGAAAGCCGTGCAATAAATACCATCTTCTCCCGGCCGTAGGATCTCACGCGACATGAAGACACGATCCACAATGCAAGCAAAAGGTGTATTGTCCGCTGTGCACCTATGAATAAAGAGGAGGAAAGAAAAAGAAGATACAAAAGTTGTTTGTCCTATATCATTTTACGGCCTTCTTTACGAAAAGTCCCTACTTAAGGCAGCCTTCAAGTAGCTAAAAGAAACGGCACTGATTATCATCAGCTTTTAATATTCCACGCCGCCTAGCATATTATAGAAACGTTGCTGTGTTTTGTTTATGAAATACAAGGGAGCATAATTGAGACGCAAATGAGATACTAGTATACAATAGCAACATCGTGTGAAATTCTAGAAATATTATTAACACGCTGTCACAGGCAAACACGGCAACCGGTCTAAGCTCGCTATAGACTCATGGACAGATGTTTTTCAAAGACTGAAAGGACTGCTTTCTGTAGTATAAGGGGTTATGATTGGCAGGAGTTAACAGAAATAAGTTGACGAGGCTGGTATACGAGACTGACTTCAGAGACTGAGTTGGGAGACTGGGTTGGGAGAATGGGTAGGTAAGACTGAGTTGACGGGACTTGGTAGGCGAGACTGAGTTGACAAAACTGGGTAGGCGAGACTGAGTTGACGGAACTGGGACTGGAGACAAGGACGGACCGATCTCGGGTGACTTTTAGCGCGACTAAAAAAATCCCACCCCCGTTCATTCAAGTTCGACATCACAAGCTTCATGAATCATACCTACCTAGGTAAACAAAGACCCACACATGTCCCAAGAGCCAATACCGCCTCGCTTTGCGCGCGGCAAGATAAGAATAAGCGCGTACGCCTCGGTATCGCGCTTCTTTCTTGGACTTCGATCCGTGTATTTTTCGCATTTCGCCCCATATCTCATACTTCCTCTTTTTTCTTTCCTTTGTATAGATTTTTTGCGTTATAGAATCTTAGACTTTCTTTTTGTTTTAGAGGATAGACAAGATGAGTAAGAGGGGAGACTTTGAGGCTGTCCGGAAGGATATTGCCAAATTGATGCATCAGCCAGAGTATGATGATGGAAGTGCTGGGCCGGTCCTTGTACGACTTGCATGGTATGTATCCTTTCTCATTTCCATATCTTCGTATGCTGGCTTTGGGAGACTGTTTGCAAATATTCCCAGCCTTCGCCACTCGAAGTGCTAACTGAGATTGAATAGGCATTCAGCAGGTACATATGACGCCGATACAGATACAGGCGGCTCGAATGGTGCTGGCATGCGATATGAAGCCGAAGGTGGCGACCCAGCGAATGCCGGGTTACAACACGCGAGAGTCTTCCTCGAGCCAGTGAAAGAGAAACACTCCTGGATAACTTACGCGGATCTCTGGACGCTGGGTGGCATAGTGGCGATCAAGGAGATGGGAGGGCCCGAGATACCATGGAAAGGAGGACGAACAGACTATGTGGACGATTCGAAACTCCCTCCGAGAGGCAGACTACCGGATGGTGCACAAGGATCGGATCATTTGCGGTTCATATTCTATCGGATGGGGTTCACCGACCAGGAAATTGTGGCGCTTTCAGGAGCTCATAACCTCGGACGATGTCACAGTGATCGATCTGGTTTTGAAGGCGCTTGGGTTAACAACCCTACAAGATTCTCAAATCAATATTTCCGTCTCCTACTCTCGCTGCAATGGAGGAAGAAGAGGCTACCAAATGGGGTGGAACAATATGTCCACTATGACGAGGATTCCGAGGCCGAACTCATGATGTTGCCGACGGATATCGCGCTTACTCAAGACAAGAGTTTTCGGACATGGGTGGAGCTGTACGCGCGAGATAAGGATAGATTCTTTGAGGATTTCAGCAAGGTGTTTTCGAAATTGATTGAGTTGGGCATTGTGAGGGACGAGGACGGAAAGGTCACGAATGCGGATAATGAGAGAGGTGGGTATCATGCTGCGCCAAAGAAGAAGGCGACACCTGGAAGCCCGGCGAAGAGTACTGATGATCAGGCGGGACCGAGTGAAGCACAGCCTTTGAAGGAGGAGAATAAATTGTTCAGGTCGAGGCTGTAGGATTGAGATGAAGTGTATGAGTATGGGGTTTTAGAATGCGTAGATTTTTGGCGGGTATAGAATCAGATCTAGAGCTAGACGTTGCGAATACATTAGAACTATCTTCTTCGGTGGGGCCTTCAATGTACAGAGCTTTTTCGGGAGGAAGTGAATCCTGGATATATAGTCTGTCAAAAGGTGAGGGAGAATAGGAAAAGGCCGGGGGTCAGATGCATTGGCTAAATGCAGATAAGGTCTTGCAATCCCAAAATGAGAAGGAGGAAGTTCTCACGGCTCCACGTGATGAGCCTGCAGCTCGGAAACTTCCCCTGATATTGGCGAGAATGGCACACCAATCAGACGTCAAGCCTTCCAACGTGCTAGATCGAAGCGCGAATCCTTTAGTGAGGAACGTCCTTCGGCTTACTTGCTGCAGTAATAATACATGACGCAAATGCAGTGATATAATAAAACGTTACATAAGGGTGTATATGTTGCATATGTTCTCTTTTTTTAGTAGTAATAATCCCCCCGGGTCTGTGTCTGAAGCCTACCTTGGTGTCGTAATCTCGAGGGGATAGCGGTAGCTTGAGGCTATTGATTGCTAGGTATCATAGACAAGTCTACTGTACTGTACCTCCCCTCCCCTCCGTAGCCTTTGACAAACAGACAAGCAGAACGCAAACAAGAGAAAGAATATTGTCCGCTATCACTCGAGTAATTACACATTCTTGACGGTCTTGACCATCATTTATTCTCTTTTTATTATTTTATATCTATTTATGTCTTCGGCTTATTTTAACCTTAAGTGAGTGCTTCTGTCCGACCATATCGGCTAGTCTTGATTCAGCTGCTGCCCACCACCCTACTTGTACGGTATGCTACAGTACCGCGAGTCGTCGTCAAGCCTCCCAATAATAATTCAAACAGCCTCAACTTATAACTGCCAGCCACGTTCTTCCGTATGTGGCTCCTTTGCCACTGCCACTTCCAATCAACACCGTCTCCCTAAGTTGATATCGAGGAACGCTGCACTGTATTCCTCATCCTACGTCGTATCCTTCTGGTCTAGGATCCTATGTTCATATCTCTGCGATAGGATCCCACACCCCGAAACGTTGTCACTGTTGCATCGCTAGGCTCCCCCGCCATGTCCAGCCCTAATCCCAAGACTCCAGACACACGACGACAGAAAACATTCACAGCGAAGGATGAAGAATCAGCGCAATGGAATTACCAGGTGGTGAATCGGCGAGGCGCAGAAGGAAATGCAGATATCTCCATTTCTTCTCCACCAGAAGCCATCCCCTCATCAGCAACCTCAATCTTTCGATCGAACACGATAGCACCGTCCCCGCCACCGACAACCTTTTCTTCTGCGAATGACACGAGTCTCACTCCTCTAAATACTACCCCCCGTCTCGAAAGTCACAGCCAAACCTCCAGTCCATTGAGCGCAGGTCTGCGAATTCAAACCGACGTGATCCCCAACCCCAACTATACAGTCACAGCAGCAAGCGCGGAAAATACTGGGCGGATATCGACTGAATTGAGACGAAAGGCCTCGAAGTCTGCGAGTATTGCCATAAAACCCATTGCGCGGACCCCGAGTATCAAAAATATATTGGCAAGCAGTGTAGGAAGCATCTCGAATTTCGGATCAGCCCCGAACTCCGCTTTATCTTCTCCCATGTTAAGTGCGATGGCAGACGTAACCCCTCTGCCTTCACCACTGATGACAGGCGATTCCCCTGGTCCTTGGAAGAAGTTAGACGCTCGACCTACCTCCAGCGACCTCATGGTTCCTATAAGCGCAAACTCAGCGCTGGTCACATCGAATGGCGAGTCAGTATCTCAAGCTATAGCAAATCAGTCGAAACGGCGTGCATACCAGGGACTGTTGAGCGGTACCCCAGAGTCTAGTCATAATGTGCAGATCAACCAGCAGAAGAATGCAGAGGGACATGCGAGGAACCGCAGTCTCAGCGAATATGTTCCAGAAGCTATGCAGGTGCTCAAAACTCGGCATATTACAGTCTCCGGCTCGCATGTACCTGTTCTGGACCCCACCCCAGACTCGATTTCGTCTTTAGATAGCCAGATGCGAAGGGAACCCCACCTTGCGGTACAAAGAGGCCTTGCGCCTATTCCTCGGCCCCCAACCCCACCTTCAAGTCGGACTGGAGGGGAAAGTAGTGACAGTGATTCTTCATTAACAACCGCAAGGCTACCTAAAGTGAACAAGAAGTCCCGCTACGAATATTTCGCGGCGCATACCCGGGATGACTCGAAAAAGAGGAGATGGAGGGCGTTAAAGGTTCTAGGGCAAGGCACATTCAGCAAGGTGATGCTTGCGACAAGTCAAGTACCGGAAGAAGACGATCGGATAGATGAAAATGATGTTTTTGGGCAAAAAATGGATGGCATAGATTCCCCTGTCCCATCAGAATCTAAAATCGACCAAAAGAAACTTGTTGCGATCAAGATTTGTGAACATGGTCCTAAGGGCGGGGCCTCTGAAGAGCGCGTTGAGATGTCCTTGAAGCGGGAGTTGGAACTTATGAAATCAATTTCTCACCCTTCGCTAGTGCATCTCAAAGCCTGGAACATTGAAGAGACACGCGCAATCTTGGTGTTAAGTTATTGCCCAGGAGGCGACCTCTTTGAAGTCGCCAGCCAACACCGAGACCTGCTTGTGCCGGGGTTATTAAGGAGAATGTTTGCGGAACTTGTGGGAGCTGTTCAGTATTTACATGAGCGGCATATTGTGCACCGGGATATCAAGCTCGAGAGTATGTCTATTTCATCTCATCACGTGAGTGCAGGATTTAATAAGCTTGGCTAGATGTCCTTGTTAACCTCCCACAACACGAACTATCCCGTCAAATTGACTGGACAACCTACCCTTATTCTATCATCACTCTCACAGATCTTGGTCTCTCGCGTCGGGTAGCTGATGATGAAAAACTTACTACACGTTGCGGATCTGATGACTACGCAGCGCCTGAAGTGATCATGGGCCAGCCATATGACGGCCGCGCTACAGATGCTTGGTCGCTCGGCGTCCTTCTATACGCTTTATTAGAAAGCAGGTTACCATTCGATCCGAACCCAGGAATGTCTGAAGGACAAAAAATGCGCAGTCGCACGAGTCATCGTATCGCCCGTGTGGAATGGTGTTGGATCGAATTCGCGGGTGATGAAGGAGACCATGAAGGCGACCCTGAGAAGTTCAAGAAGAAGGATTTACTAGGCGCTATGATCGTCACCGAAGGTCTTCTGAAACGCGCGAGAAGTCGATGGACGATGGAGAAAGTCGCGCAAGAGCCGTGGGTCAGAGATGGGATCATGGTCGACGGTGGCGTGAAGTTTCGCGAGGAGCATATTCCGGAGGAGGTCCTGCCGCATGAGGGGGGTGTGTCGAGTTCGTTATAGCACTTGCTTTCTTCCAGTCACTCTCGCCAGGGACTTTGAAAGAACTTTTTGAGACCGAGAAGCTTTTTTCGACCTCGTTCGTCCTCCACGCCCAGACGCCCCCTCTAGGAGCTACCTCTCGCGCTATATTTTCATTCGTTGCTTGCGTAACTTGCCATTCTCTTTACTTTTTGTTCTCACTATCGCTTTTTCCTTTGTCTTATTGGATGGGTACGGAACGTATTATGATACGCGATACCACTTGGGAATTGGAATTTGGCGTCATTCGTTTCTTGTAGAGGCCTTGTCTGAAAAAGAGGGGTTCGATTTGCTAGGGTGCAGGGGAACGAGGAAAGGATGGG
>QGMG01000160.1:0-47722 GCA_007825325.1 Lachnellula cervina | reverse complement strand
TGGATGGGTGGGTATTTTCCATGAGGTTTTGTATATAATCGCAGGTATGAGTAATTCTATAGATGGTGTTTTATGGTTTTCTCTATTAAAACGTGACTAGTAGAAGAAGGGAGATGCTATTGATTTTTAATGTTCTATATTGCGTGGCACATTATAAAGAGTCCTGCTTGCATTTTCTATCCAGGATGAGGAAGTGTAGTGTAGTTTGAGGGTTTATAATTGGTGGAAGGAAGGCTGTGAGACATCACAGGAAATATAGTAGACAGCGTTGGATCTCAGTTCGAGATACATAACAATACATGTCTGGAAACTTTTAATTATTCCCATACAATTAAAATCGTGACTACTGTTTTCACTTTCCTTCTCACGCGATGCCCCTAATTCTCAACCGAGACCCTCTCTTCATCAACCCCAAACGCAGCCCAGTGTTTCAGCATCGGGTGGCTTCCCACAATACATCTCCGATAATTAAACGTTCCACGACCATCCAGTCGGGACCCAAACTTCCAAAGACCAGCTCGGATTCTTGCATGGACCGCCTGGCCATGGAGATCCGATATTTTATTGCTAGATTTAAGATTTCTCCGGACATCTTCTATAACACTGTCCAGCGATGCCCGTTTTCTTCTGACTTCCAATCCATCTGCATTCTCGCAAACAAGTCAATACCTCCATCCATCCATCAATTAACCAGTCGTTACCGTAAACATGCACTCCAACATACTCCTCACCATCCTCACAGCCAGCTCGCTAGCCGCAGCAACTCTCGATCCCGCCTCGTCCAACACCCAAGGGAAATGCCCCGCAACATACAACTGCTCCGGTATGCTACGCCGCCCTTGAGCTCTACTTACCCATGGCCTGCCTCTCTCTAACACAACTCGAAACACAGCAACGAAGGTCTCCACAGCCATCCAGGCAGCTGAATGCTCCCACAACACCCGCACATCGACCACCCAGACCTTCGCGGTCTTCGTTACAGATCACCAGTACGATAGCTCTCACGGGGCTCCCTATGGAACGTGTAGCGCGTATACGTGCACTGCGCCCACGACGGCGCAGATGACGGACGTTGATGCGGATTGCTGGACCTTTTTCTGGAGGTGAGTTTTGCTTCTTCTCATCTGTGCTGTGCTGGTATCGAGGGGAAGAGATGGATGCTGATTCGAGGACTGGGTAGTGGCAAGGGCGCTGAAAGTGGATATGGAACGAATTGTATTGAGAGTCCGACGACGGGGGAGTGCGGGTGTGAGGATTCGGATGGGACGTTTGTTGCGGGGAGTAGTTCTTGCACTTAGATGGTTGGGTTGGCTGGTTTTGGGCGACTCTGAGGCCGTCTGCCTCAGCATCAGAACCATCTCGGCTGTATTGTCATGAGGCTCCGAACTCCTTATTCGACATCCTTGAAGGCTTCTGCTTCCATGCTTATTCTGTTGCTTTTCGAAATATTCTTAGCTCGATGTAGATGGTGAATCTTATCCCACTGCCTCACGTGGGATGAGCAGTTATACGCATTCATCATCCCATCACTAAAACCCTTGGCTTTCTCCAGATAGATTTGCAACAAAAAGATCTCAACCTTTCTTCCCACCCTTCTTCTTCTGCTTACTGCTATTGCTAGCTCCCTGTCCGCCTTTATCTTCCAACTGACCCAAGCCATGCTTCTTCAGCCGAGATTCAAAATTCCCTTCACTCAAATCACCCTTTGAAACCCCAAATACTTCTCTATAAATAGGCGCCATATCGTGCGGGCCACAAGGCCTTGCATCCCCGCTCGCTCTCCGTTTCTCGAAGAAATTCTGCAGGCAAGACGTGATGGCTTCTTCGATAGTCATATCCTCAGACGATGTCGGCATTTCTTTAGCCGGTTCACGGGGTTCGTCCTCAAGCGTGAGAGCTTCGAATTCAGGCACTTCGTCCTGGGTCGGAGGAGAGACTACAGTGCTCTTTATGCGTGATGACTCCTCGGGCGTGAAATACGGGCCGCTGATATACAGCTCGTCGGTCGTGCAAAGGTTGCGCGCTACGGCTGCGCGGTCCTTGCCGATGTTACTGAGGTCGTGGAGGAGGACGAGGATCCTGTACCAGAGGTCGGAGTCTGCTCGGAGGCTTGACAGTGTTGAATTCATCTCGTTCTGTGGTGTGGTTTCTGCCTGTCCAGCTTGATTTGTGGGAGTGCGAGTTGGTGGTTTTTTGGCCATCTTGATTGGGTTTGAGTTTGAATGGTGGTGTTGGATGGTTGATGTGCTTTGAGATGGTGATGTTTTGCTTGCGTGGAGTGGTCTGGTTTGTTTTAAGCAAGGAGCAAGTGCTTGTAAAATATCCTACGAAAATGTACTATCAAGTGAACTAAAGCGCAGTCGCCTTAAACTTTACACTTGTTAGTGCGTCTAGTCGTGGTGCTGGGAAAAGTTCGTTGCAAACCTTGTGTAACCCGCTTCAAGGTTTGGTACGCTACTGTATTTTAGTACTTTGATAAGTTCACGATCTCATTACCAGTTCCCAGCCGAACACTGTATATCCCGAGAAAAGGGGCCGTTCGGTGTCATTCTTCCAAGCAGTTATCCTTTTGTATCTTATGACAGCCTCGGATTCTTTCGAATTCCTTAGCCTACTGCCTATGTGCGTGGCCAAACTAGTACGATGTTACCTATATTTTGTTGAAACACTTCACTGCATAGGTGGTGGGCTTTATAATCCCAAAATGCAGATAAATAACTCATATTCCCAAACTAAGAAAGGGTATATATACTCGCGATGGAGAAGGTTGTGACGAAGGTAGATAGACTGTTTGCAAGCCTTGTGCCCAGTAGTCATTTGAAGCTTCTGTAGTCCGTCTCACTTCTTCCTGCCTTTTCGCTAACAAACCCAACTTAATACCCCAACCCGAAGTCGTTACCTTTGGTCCCAATCGTGCTTTCATTTTCCTGCTTCATCAAAGTCCCAACACTCGTCGCAATCATTATTTGAAGGAAATCATACTGCCACCAACGAAATACCACCCCATTGTTCCACCCAAATCTCGAATCCTTACTCCGGTTAGGCCGAGTCTTCGACTCGTAGGCCGGATTCCGGATCCGAGAGTTGCTTCTCCAAAGCATCCTTCTCCCTTGCCTCCTCGCGAATGGAGGTATACAAATACCAGGAATCAACGACAAGCTGAAGACAGAATGTGACTCCCGGAACCCAAAAGGTCATGGCACCGTTATAGGCGGTCGCCCCCCTGTAGGAGCAGTGTATGCCGACGGCAGGTGTGAAGAGTATCGGGGTAACGATATTAACAATAGCAAGCTCCTTGGGAAACAACGGCTTCTTGCGGTCGTCGACGATGATGGCATACGAGAAGGCGAAATTCTGCGCTATGAATGTTGGCCAAGGCATGAAAGCACAGATCCAGAAAAAGTCGTTGAACATCTGAGTTGTCTCCACCGGTCGGTATGGTCGATAAGATGTAGCAGCGAGAATGATACCAGGCAAGATGAAAGTCCAGACGCCAGCAGCAGCAGAAGCAAGCTGCAACTGATGGACAAGGTAGTGGAGATTGGGAATTCGCTTCATCTGGTATGAAATCACGGCCGAGAATGGCAAATAGAACATCCCGGATACGACGAGAATCGCGGCACCCGCTCGAACTCGGTTGGTGTTGACTTGGTAGTGATGTGCCGTCCGTTCAGCATCCCACCACGGCTTGATTGGGGAGACGAAGTCTGCGGCAACGAAGGCTAGCAGGAACATGATGGAGCAAACCACCCCACAGGATGCACAGTAATACTGAATGGCGATGTGTGAGAGCCATCTCGACTTGGCTAGGTTCGCTGTCTTCTCGTCGAGCCATCGACTTGGGTGGCGTAGTGTATTCATTGCTGTGTTCTTTTGAGGAGATAATTCAGCGAAGTCAAAGAAGAAGAAGAAGAGAGCTGTGATTTGGATGCTCGAGTATCTTTAGACCGAGGGAAATGTCCGTATTATATATACCATATTTGAACCCCTGTACTGCTTCCTCAAGTCCGGGGTAATCAGCAGTAAAAGTTATTATCATCCAATCTGTATGGTGCCATCATATAGTCCTTTACTAAGGCTATATGGACTCTTGCTACCGTAAACATCCCTTTCCTAGTAAATAAACAGTTATTAGCAAATTGATCTCCAAATAAAGCATAAATGATCATAGACAATAAAGGATTCAGCCAATAAAACATCCATATTACCATGCTAGATTCCTTGTCAACATGCTATATGACTTTAAATTTCTAGATACACGGCACTTGGGCAAACAGGATGTATCTTCGGCAGGTATCCGCTTAATAGTCGGTTCTTCCTTCTTTCGCTCGCATTTGCTCGCTCACAGTGGGGGCCAACAAACCTCACGGAGAAACAAGTGCTACGTAGCTTAAAAGTCGCAAAAAGAAGTATTTTAGGTGATGAAAGCGCTTCAAAATAGGCGCGGAAATGGAAATAGCTATTTTAAATTTTTTGGTGAGCATACAAATCCGAAGCGTGACACTCGCTTCTCCGTGACATTCGCTTCCTGTCAGACGGACGTCCTCAGCGCGTAGGGACCTAAGCCACAACTCCTTCTTAGATTATGTGGCCTCTTCGCCCCGACTGTGAGCGAATGCGAGCGAAGAAGGACGAACCGACTATTGCAAGTAAATTTTACGAGGTTGTGTTTTTAGATCTTCAGCGTCTGACATTGCGAGTACTTTTTCAAAAGCGGCACTTGGGTAGAATGAAGCAGGACAGACCGGCACCTGTGCGGGGTATTCGCTTTAATCGTGTTCCGTCCCGTCTCTAGTCCTTAGCAGTGCTATACACAGATCCGCTACTTGACATATATAAGCGTGTAATTTTTTATTTTCACGTAAAGTTTTCAACGGGAAGATTTAAGAGGGATTAGTTAGGTAGCATATAGATTAAGTTTTGTGGCTCCCATTAGATTCGAAAAGTGGTCCTGCCCACTACACCCACTACTCGAGTATTAGTTGGCTTCAAAGATCTCCATAGATCACCAGATGAATCATGTGTGGACCGATTACTGGACTGATGTCGGGCATGTTTTCATGTGACGTTCTTAACCGAAGTCAGTCCGCCCCCCTTTCTCCGCATTATGTGGGGAACCTAGGCGACTGCATCACAGGTAACATCATTTTCCAAGGTGATATTCGCCTGCATAGAGTGCTGTAAAGAAGTCAATAATTCGTTTCATTTCCCAAGAGATAGCAAACTAAGATAGCAGGGTATCATCATTCGAAAATTTCCATCAATCAGACCACGATGGCGAAACAAGCGCTCCAAGTCATATTTATTCCCCATCGTCCAGTTCCCTCGGACGCAGAAATCAACAAAGATCTGTCGCCAGCTTTTGATATCCTACTTCAGTAAGTTCTTTCAATTTGGGCAGGCCATTTATTAGTGGACGCTGAACCTCTCCCAGAGCACCCGGTCTCCAGGCCCTTTGGCGCGGCAAGAAGTACGAAGACCGCTTCACCCAAATCGCCATCCTTCTCTGGTCCTCGCAAGACACCAGCCATGCCTTCTTCACCTCTCCCGCATACTCTGCTTTCCACAAAGTCCTGCAGCCGGCGATGAATGGGCGGCACATCACATGGCAGAATCACGCGCTGCTCACCACCTCTGGCATCGACGACGTAGCGCACCTGAAAGCAACACTCAACAGTCCCGCCATTGAAGTTGCGCTCACGAAAGTCGTCGAGGGCGGTGTCGCGGGTTATTATGAGAATTTTTCAAAGACGGTGGTTCCGATTTTGAACGAGGAACCTGGCTGCGATGGGCATTTTATAAGCCCGTTGATAGAGAACCCGCAAGATCAGTTGTTGTTGATTAACTGGAAGAGTGTAGATGTAAGTTCTTTTCTTCTAGGCTCTTATCTTGTGTCTTACGAAGGGCGGGAACGAATGTGCTTGTGCGTGAACTTTGCTGACTTATTAGGCGCATCATGAGGAATTTGAGAAGAGGCCTGGCTTCAAAGCGTGCATCGATGCTCTTTTTGAGTATTATAAGGAGTTTGTCGTACCATGGCACATTGTAGAGCTTAAGCTAGTTTATGGATCATTGTAATAGTACTCTCAAGTGAAACTTGAGCTGGAACCCGGTGAAACTTGAAAGCTAAATAGCATACACTTAGCTAAATAGCGACTGTTTTGCGGTCTCGTATTTAACAAGTGTCTGTAATTTGACTTTAGCTATGAGAAATGTCGTGATGTTTTTATATAAGTTCCCATGCATAAGCGCCTTAGTTTTGGGTAATAGGGAGAGGCTGCCACAAAACCGAGGAATCGGCGATATGAACATAATACTCGATTTGTAAAGAGGCCGAAATGACATAGTAGTTGGTATGAGACTCAAATATGGCCAAATCGAAGGTTAAACTGTCGCATTTTGAACGTGCCTCGTGAGGTAATCTGCGAATAGAGAGCTTTGAGCCTACAATTCATCGGAGCTAAGATTACCCCCATTACCCCAAGCATGCAGTACTATCTTCCCCAGAATCCCCACAATCCCCACAAACTATCATTTACATTAAGGATCGAGTCAAGGCACCCAATAGTTGGTTCAAGTTCTTAACCAAACTAGTTAGTTGACTAAACTTAAACTGTGGCTTTCACTATTTCTAAGAACCACGAACCAACCATATATATTTGTTTGACTAGTTGGTTAACTGCCTAAACTAGCTAGTGCTGATTTTATTAGGTACTACCCTCTAAAGCGTCTATATATGCTAAAAAGCTATAGTGATTTCCACTTTTAGGCACTTTTCTCTTCTCTATTTTACTTCCTTTATTTCTCTCCTCTTCACTTTATTTTATTTGCATATTACTTCATATTTAATATGTCTCTAGCGCGTACCTAATATGTATTTACTCTTCTACCCCCTCTCCCACGTGAGTAGTCAGGTGCTTCTCTGCTTGACTCTTACAAATCGGTAAAATAGTAGAGCAAACTCTAGTCAACTACTATCTAGTTAACTATAATTCTTAATTGGTTTGGCGCTAGTATAAGACCACTGGTGTAAACTATAGTTAATCTAATACAGCTGGTTCTCCTACAGGTATGCTCTTATTGGTTCAGTTCAAGTTCCGACGGAAGTCGGCAGTTAACCAACCATTGGGTGCCTTGATCATGGCTATACAATTGTACTCCGTACTGCAATAAGGTTCCGGGCCAATGTGGACGCGGTAACGTTCCGGGGCGGCGTCCAATTAGCCAAAGGGCATATCTACGAGCGAAATTGGCCCGAGAAAGTTCACCCCATTGGTATCCCATCTTTACAGCTACCCCCGAATTTGATCGAATTACTAGCTAAGATACTAATTGAGCCCTGCATGATCCATATCAACTCCAATAAATAATCTTTCCGATTGTGTTCCTAAATCAGAAAAATAACAAACCATTGTCTAGATTCAAGCATCGTTCAGATTTACTAAATCACGAAATCAAGCACAATGGCCCCAGCCTGGACTCACTTGGTGCGCTTCATTGCTGAAGAGGATAGCCAAATACACTTTGGAAATGTTGACGCTTCCAAATACCCTGATGTGGGATTGTCACTTTTTAAGGGAGAAAAGGTTGCCGCCAACCTTATAAATGGTTCTGCTTTCTCAGGAACAGTCACCGAGAAAGTCTTGCACATCAAGCAGGTCAGCCATCACTTTCATCTTTCAAAACTCTTAATCGTGGCTCTTTCTGCGCACGTACTGACGCCTCAGGAAGCTCCTCTCGCCTCTTGCCGCAAGCGACGTTCCCATAATCCGCTGCATGGGTCTCAACTATCGAGACCACGCCAAAGAGGCCAACATGGCGATTCCAAACGAGCCCGTGCTCTTCATCAAGCCCAGGACTGCGATCGCAGGACCCTTCCCCGGGAAGATCGCGGTCCCGAAGTTTGCACAGGATGGCAGTAGCGATTACGAGGCGGAGCTCAGCCTCGTGATTAGCAAGGATGGAAGAGACATCAAGAAAGAGGATGCGCTGGACTACGTTCTCGGCTATACGGCCAGCAACGATGTGAGCGCGAGGAACGCGCAGTTTTTAAACAGCCAGTGGAGTTTTAGCAAAGGTGAGCGAGCAGCAAGACGCGCGCGAGGATTTGAGATTGGAATTTGAGACTAATGCTGCTTCTTTTTTCTAGGCCTGGATGGCTCATGCCCAATTGGCCCGGTGCTTGTATCTCCTGCTGCCATTGGGGATGCGGGCAAGTTGGCAATCAAGGCAATTCATAACTCTAGTGTGGTGCAGGATTCCAACACCCAGGAGATGATTTTTGACATTGCTACTACGATTTCGTATCTTTCGAAAGGCACGACGCTGGAGAGGGGTACAATTATCATGACTGGAACGGGGCCGGGCATCGGCTGCATGCGGAGTCCAAAGGTGGTGCTGAATCATGGCGATGATATGAGGGTTGAGATTGAGAAGATTGGGACATTGATCAATGAGGTCTACTATGAGTAGTTGATGTCTTTAAGTTCATGTTGCTGCTATCTAGACCACACAATAGATTATACATACCTACGGCGGATCCGTATGTTTTGTTTTCAATCTAGTGACCAGCTAAGCTCATGTGACCTTGGGGACGACATCCTCGAAAGGCCGTAATTGTAAAACTTCAGCATATGAAAGAGCTCCAAACATTCTAGATCCATGGTAAGGTTCGACCAGTCGTACGGAGGATGAGTACAGCTCGAATAGTCGTAGCCCACTCTCGGATAGTTCACGCTGCCGTACCGTGGAGGAATATGGAGACGGAGGTACGGAGTACGGAGTAAGGAAGTAACACGAAGATGGACCGAAATCCGTCCATGCGGAGTATGCGTTAGTGGAGGAAACCCGGCCAACCAATCCAACCCACAAGCTGCTTATCACTGGGGTTTCGGTGGCGTCGATCAGCGCCAGGGGAAATAGTCACAGGACCTAAAAATACTTCTAGAAGCTGTTTCTACAACGCAATTTCAAACGTATTCGGTCGCCAGCGCATTTTATCTGATTCCGAAGTAGCCGAGTGGATAGGGGTAGACCATTGAATCTAATCTGATTTGCCAAATAAAATATTACTTGGTAAGAATGGGGAAGATGGATTGTTGACTAGCGCATGACCAGCCAAACACGATTTTGCTATTGGTTAGCAGAATGATCGACGCCGAGAGTCGCTGTGGATGTGGATGTGGATGTGGATGTGGCAGGTCTGCGGTTGAGCTATCCGAGTTCCTCATTTACAGTACGAAGTATGTGAAGTAACTACTTCTAGAAGTGAAGCATTAAGACCCGCCAAATTATGCCAACCACAGTCTTCAGTTGTGGCATTTGACAAGCTTAAAGCACCCCGCAAACGGATCTACAATCTCCAGTCTCGAGTTTCATGGCCATAGCATAACAAACCTCAATACTTTCGGACACTTGATGGACATCTTAGTTTATGACAACCTACTATACCATGAAAGGACTGCCTAATTAATAGTACTGTAAGTATAGATTATCAAAAGAGGAAGGAAAGATGTCGGGGCTTGTATGAAGTATTCGGTTCGCTACTCAGTATTCCTGTGAGGACCCACTTGACCTACCTCCGTACTACTGTATATCCCTGGTCGCTAGCCCCTTTTCAGACCAGCGTCTTGTCTGGACCCTGGAGTCTGTTGTTTCTGGGGATCTGCCCCGCAGACTCATAGGTCTACGATTCGTGAGTACTGTACCCATGCAGCGAGCTGAACTCGTAGTGGAATATGGAATGTGGGGAATGCGTCAAGAATAACACCTTCAACCCGGGGCCCCGCAGTATCTCGATTTTGAAATCTCAATCACGCTTTCGTTGCAACGCAATTATTGCACTCCCCACCCTGCGGTAGCCATCGACATAAACGGCTTCAATATCTCCCAGTACTCGGTATTGGACATACAAGCGCATCATGTCGACCATTGACGACGACAGCTCCAGCTCGAGGGAGGAGGAACCTCGCGTGTCACACATTGCCTGTCACATGTGTCGGAGGTATGTTCAGTACAGCACAGCTGGATGTATATTACTTGACTGACATAGATTTTCAACTCTGTAGGCGGAAGATTAGATGGTGAGTCAGATCCCACAATCAGAAATATTTTGGTGTTGACGACGTGCCGTAGTGGTCGAGAACTACCCTGCTGTGAAGTGTGTGAGCGAACATCGCAAGCCTGCGAATACCCGGCTCAAGTATTGAAGCCAGGACCTAAAATAGGTAAATAACTGCCTGTAGACATGAGAAAATCTTGCAACTACAGGACAAGTTCGGACATTGACGTTGCGTAGGCTCGACGCAACGGAGTCGCAAGAGGCGGCGTACTCATCGGGGCAACGACGATGGACCAGCGATATCCCCCAGTGCGAATTTGAATGTGGAGCCAAATACCATATTTGAGGGAGAAGTAGCAAGCACGGTAGCAGCTCGTAAAAGTAAAAGAAGACCTGCAACAAAAGAAGACGATGGCAACAATGCGCAGGCGGGCGTTCCTACCACTGGAAGTAGTCAAGGTCAGCGGCAGACTTTGTCGAATAAAGAAGTTCGAAACCAAGAGAGTGAAAATGCACGCCGTAGTTCGATAAATATCCAAGATCTCTCCTTCATCTTACATCCAGCGCACGAAGCTTCCACGCCGGAGGAGAAGAACACATCGCCACGATCTACAGGCGATGGACTTGACAACGGAAGGGCTTTGATGCTCACTCGTGCTTCGTATGCGCTAAGTGTGAAACCAGAAACTCTGGAGAGAATGTAAGCCCAAAGCAAGGTGGCAGCCGAGAAAAAATGCTAAACTTCAGTCTAGGATCAAAATATACTTTGAAAACATGACTGCAATAAGCATTTTGCATGAGCCAACTTTTGAAGAAAAGATTCAAAATATTGGCACTAGCTCTGTAGCTCAGGTGCATGCTCTTTTGGCATCTGTGCTGGCATTTTCGGCAAGATTCTACTCCCAAGAAGACCATGGCGGGCACAGGTACGACTTTAATGGTCCGACGGAAACCGTTCACGAACCAGCTTTCTTTCTCGACCTGGCTTCGAAGTTTGCCGATGAGGCTCTCAAGGAGTGTGATGACGAAGCACCGCCTCTTTGCGTCGTCCAGGCACTGGTCCTCATTGCCCATGGTCAACTCACTCAGGGTGTCCGTGGCAAGGCATGGAGGTCTCTTGGGACGTGTGTGCGTCTCGCATACGAATTAAATTTGCATCTCGTGGACGCTGCATATCCACAGGAAACCGTAGATGTACAACAGTGGTGTGACTATGAGGAGGAGCGCCGGGTATGGTGGGCTATCTGGGAAATGGATGTCTTTGCCAGCACAGTCCGGCGATGTCCAACAGCGGTGAGCTGGTCCCAGATTGAGACATTGCTTCCTGTTGAAGATGAACATGTAAGCAGCGCGTTTCTTAGTTATTTCTCTTTTATTTGCTATGTTGAGGCCCACGGAGAGCGCTTCATCTTCACAACTCTTGCCCTTTGCAGGAAATCATACTAATTCATTATAGTGGTTCGCACGCAAACCCCAGGCAAGTTGCTTCTTGGAACCAGATCCAGTTCGTCGATGGAAAGTGCTACAAGATTCTGGGAATAATTCCCCTAAAGCATGGTACATAATCATCAATTCTTTGATGAAAGATGCACAGTCGATATCAAGCCCGAGAGGTGTTCCGAATCTGTCCTCGCCTGCTGCGCATCGTCTATCCCCGAAATCAAGCAAGGACCAGAAGCAAAATGCTAGAATAACTGAACAGGCAAAGGAGAAAATGGAAACGCTGACAAATTCCGTCTACTGCTTTACTATGGCGCTACCTTCACATTTGAAGTACCGAAACCAGTACCTAGGGTTCGACGCTCCACAGCCTGGCCAGACATCTTCTTCACGACAGTATCATTGTGGTTTATATAACATCCATATGATGACTCAACTCGCAAGACTCATGATACACCACTACGACATATTTAGTGAATCCGCCCGCGAGGGTCGTATAATCCGAGACCAACGAAAAGAAAACTCGGGCGGGTGTTCAACACCAAACTCCATGAACAGCAGTGATAATCTTGCCGAGAATCAATACTTTGAAGCTGCCGATGAGATCCTGAATATCATCCGTCGCAGCAGTGAGAACCATATCCAGTGGATCAACAATTTTCTTGCAAGCACAATATGGCTTGCATCGGCAGTACAGCTAGTTCGTAAGGAATTTGGCCCACCAGGAACAAACATATCCCTCATCAAGTCCAAGTTTGAAGTACTAAATATGACGTACAAGAAATGCGTTTCGTTCTGGAATATTCAGACTGCGATGCAGCGGAACCTGGAAACCTTGGAATCACAACTAGAGCAGATTTGCGTTTCGATGCCAAAGAAACCAAATAATGTTCAGCCGAAAGTGCGTCGTAGACCACGGATATGCAACGATGACTCGCATACTCTAGAAAAGGAAAAAGACTTACACTCTGGCAGCAGTAAATACCACCTCACTTTCTTATGAAGCTTACTAATATATATTTGTCACAGGACGGTCTCTTCAATCCGAGAACCTCAACGACCGCAATCCCCGTGGATCTAGCAATTTACGCAGTCAACAAACGCCTACACTTATGAACAGCTCACATACAAGCAGTAATGCTGCGATCACTCCAGTGACGAGGTTTCAACAATTCCGAGACGATCGATTTCAAAGTCACGAGCAGCCGCAGGCATTGCCACCGCAAAGTTCACACCATCAGCCTCAAGTTTCCCGGGACTACCTTGCACCGTTATCCCCCGCACTTTCCACCCTTGACTTTATGCACTTTTCGTCCCAAACAGACAAAGATGGACAGCAGCAGGCGCAGTACTCGGACGGTGCAGCGTCCGTCTCGCCACAGTACTCAAACGACCAGGGAGAAAGTTTGTTTTCGGGGTTACACGAGGGCCAGTTTCTCGGCATGGGACAAGATCCGCTGCAAGGCCAGGCGTTTGGGAAGCATATGGATGGGTGGAATTCAGAGCTGCCAAATTACATCGATGAATTACTAAGTGGAGCGTATATGTACTAAACCGTGTAACGAATCATTGCTTCATTGTGCGTCACGAATTGGATGAGCACTGTTGTATATAGACACTTAACGCTATTCGGTTATTCTATTGCTATACATTGACTGATGACACGTGAGGATGCTTCTGTGTCCTCGTTGCTCAGCCTCTTCATGTCAAAAATGTCTCTGGGAGATCCGGACCTACAGTGTGATGAACAGTTAGCCGGAAGTTCAATTCCTCTATCGAGACCAGAGCCGGGAAACTTTGAGACTACTCACCCCATACGGCCAAATCATCATGGCTTGCCACACCAACGTTAGTCGGTACTTTGTTGTTCATCAGGTCGCCATCAACATAGTGCTCCAGGATGAATTTCGAAGGGTCAAACCAGTAATCGAAGATTTGACTCCCCATGATATGTCTTCCCACACCCCAGCATATCTCATAGCCTTTATGGCGCAGCCAGTCGTGGCCGAGTACTTGAGTGTCAAAGTCATGTGTTTCAAAGGAAGCGTGGTGCACGTGGCTTTTGGGCCCTTCGAAGAAGAAGAAAGTGTGATGGTCGACGAGGGTATCCGGTCCTCGGTCAATGCGATTGAAGGCCGTGACGTTGTGGCCCGTGGGAGTATGAAGGAGCTGGAAGGATGTCGGGTTAGATTTATCTCATGGTGGTTTGAGTGTAGACGCGATACTTACATCGCTAGCTATGAGATTGAAACGGGATTGGTAGAACTCGTACGTCTTTGCAAAATCTGTCACTACCATTCCGAAATGGCCAAGTTTGTGGACAGGAGCCGGTCCTTTGGAACAGAAAAGTGTCAGTCGTCTTGTTGAATCATGTTTATTTTAGCCTTACTTTTCTCAAATCGTTGGAATTTATTTGCTGGTCTCGTCTTCACCCGGGGCTACACAAAAATAAACATAGTAAGTAAAGCAAGAAAGTTAAAGACAGCTCTCCAAGACAGATAAACTTACAAAATTGAAATCTATCTTTGGGAATGAAAGTTCCTCATCCGAATCCGGCTTCCTCTCCTCCTGACCCCACACCAAATGCATTGGAAATTTATCCACCGGGTCCTTGAACGTCAACCCTTTGCCCCCACCCGGGGAATCCTTCAAGTCATAAACCGGCGTCGCTTCTGGCAGCGTCTTTGCCGCATACTGTAAATCTTCCAAGCTCTCGACAACAAAACCCGCACCCCCGAACTTGTCCTCGTCGCCCGAGCTTAAGCAGTAGACCCAAGGATCGATGCCATAGCCGCGATAGTAGGTCTTGTCGGCGCTGGGAGAGGGAGACGCGCACTCGAAGAGGCCGAAATCGGCGAGGAACTCCTTCTGCTTGGCGATGGAGCTCGAAGCGTGTGTATAGTAGACATGCGAAATACGCTTGAGTTGAATTTTCCGGAGTTCTTGGTCGTTGGTGGACATTTTTGCTAAAAATATGTCAAGATAATTTACTGACCTACTCGGGTAGAATAAAAACTTTATAGGTAGGATTATAGGCTGGTGAGTCGAAACGTAGCTGATAATCATCAAACCTCGGTAGCACTAGATATAGTCACAGTAGCCTTCAAACCAAGTTCACCCGCTGATTACCAGTTTCTTACCAAATATGATCTACTGTTTGTCATGTTCGGATGAATTGGCCATGATTACCAGTCGCTTGCTTGCCCCATGGTAGATGGCGGGGTTCGACGGACCAATTGCCGAATCCGACTTCACATGACTTGGCAGCTCTTCCGGACCAACTTCGCAACAATGCAAAAGAAATTGTCTTGCGTGTATATGCTTTCGACGAGGATAATCTGCAAAGGATTCTGGGCGCGGAGAGAAGTCTGGCTGGGTCTTTGCAACTTCGGGAAAATCCCGCCCTCCGCAGATCCTACCGGTCCCGGCCGACCCACCCCTATACGGAGTTATGTTATGTTTACTGGGGCAAAACATGTCATTATTCTGGTAGTCGAGTACTTCTTATAGTTTCTGGAATCCTGCTGCTATGAGGGAGCAACGCGGAAGATGAGTTCTTTACCACCCACTGTAAATGGCAATGCTGGCCATAGCACAAACGGAGAATCAGAAACATCTCCTCCGGTTGTGGATAACAATACCAGCCATAACGGAAACGGAGGGTTAGAAACAAAAACCCCTGTTATCAATAATTCTTCACCAAACGACCTTCCAGGCGGCATCTCAGAAACACACCACCCCGTTGTCAATGGTTCCTCGCCACAGGAACTGCCAGGCGACGTCCCTACGAAATACGATGTACTCATCATTGGTACGGGGCCAGCAGGAGCATCTTTAGCCTCTTTTCTCACTTCCCATGGAATCACTGGTCTCATGATCAGTTCCGCCGCAACCAGCGCAGATACACCGCGCGCTCATATTACGAACATTGCTGCCCTGGAAGCACTCCGAGATGTGGGACTGGATGAGGAATGTGTAAGGCTGGGGAGCTTGGGAGACTGCATGATGCACACGAGGTGGTGCCATAGCATGGCTGGCGAGGAGTACGCTCGCATCTACTCTTGGGGGAACGATCCCCAACGAAAAGGCGACTATGAAGCAGCCAGCCCGTGTGCACCATGTGACTTGCCCCAAACGCTGCTGGAACCAGCACTTATTCGATATGCAACCACGCATGGCTTCAAGTGCCGTTTCGATACCTCCTTTGTCTCGTACCAGGATAACGGACCATCTGGTGTTGTCACAACGCTTGTGGACAACCTGTCTGGGAAAGAGTTTAAAGTCCAGTCAAAATACCTCTTTGGGGCCGATGGAGCGCGTTCGCGAGTTATGAAGCAGCTGGCATTGCCTCTCATTGCTAAGCCTGGCTCAGGGGTAGCAATCAATGTGCTCGTAAAAGCGGATCTGTCACACCTGATCGAGCATCGGCAAGGAAACTTGCACTGGGTTATGCAACCCGACCGGCCGCATTGTGATCTGGGATGGATGGCAATTGTCCGAATGGTAAAGCCCTGGACCGAATGGATGTTCATCTTGTTTCCTAAACCTGGTGTTGAGCGGCCCGAGCCATCAAGAGAAGAATACCAAGCCCAAGTCAAGAACCTTATTGGTGACGACTCGATTCCAGTAGAAATTGTGAACATATCGCGATGGACGATCAATGACATCGTGGCATCACAGTACTCCCAGGACAACGTCTTCTGTCTTGGTGATGCGGTACATCGCCATCCCCCTTTTAACGGCCTTGGTTCGAATACCTGCATTCAAGACGCTTTCAACCTCGCCTGGAAAATTGCCTACGTCCTAAAGGGTTACGCATCGCCCAATCTTCTGTCAACCTACAGTGTGGAGCGGCAACCCGTTGGCCAATCCATCATCAGCCGCGCCAATACATCTTTCCACGAGCACGCACGCATCTGGAAGGTGTTAGGGATGTTCCCAGAAGAGCTTTCAGACCGCGTGGCCATGCTGAACGAACTCACAGCTGCGACTCCCGAAGGACAGAGCCGCCGGAAAGAACTCCAAGCCGCGATCAAGGGGACATCGCACGAGTTCCACGGATTGGGCATTGAGATGAACCAGTTCTACTCTGGCCCCGGCATCTTCGCAGCCGATGAGCCGGTACCGTTTGCGTTGGAGGGCCGGGCTGCGGAGGATCCAGTGCTTCACTACATGCCGAGCACATACCCCGGCAAGCGTCTTCCTCACGTCTGGCTCAACAAAAAATGCCCAGGCACGCCCATATCGACGGTAGATCTCGCTGGGAAGGGAAAGTTTACTCTCCTCACTGGTATTGGTGGTGGGGCTTGGAAATTGGCTGCGGCTGCGGTTGAGAAGGAGTTGAACATTGAGATGAACGCTTACTCCATTGGTTTTGGACAAGACTGGGTAGACGTGTACGCGGATTGGGACGGCCTGAGGGGGGTTAACGAGTCGGGTGCCCTTCTAGTGAGACCTGACCGTTTTGTGGCCTGGAGATGTAATGATGTTTTGAGCGATGAAACGGCCTGCGTAGATAAGTTGGTGCAAGTGATGAGGAGTATCTTAAAGAATTAGTTTTGGTTGTATAGATCATGTTCGTTACTGGGTGTTAAACCGGCGAAGTTCAAATATGTTAATGGAGTTTCTGTTGAGTTCCTATGTCTTGCTATAAGCTATTAGAATCAAAAAGGAACTGATTAGATTAGAGGACGTCTAAAAAACACAGAGAATAAAGAAATTCAACATAAACGGTACTACTGGGGACTCAAATTTGGAAATCGAAATGTATAATAGAATAACTTGAACTTTGTGCACGGAAGCTTGCTCGGCGTTTGTAGAACTGATATATGGCGTTTTCACTTCTAAGGCGGAGATTGACTCGTTTCATATATAGGTACCTCTCACGCTATACTTATTTATAGCATCGGATTGATCAAGATATATTGATTTGAAGTTTGAACGCTGCCGTATAACTAAGCATAAGACTTCTAATTCTCATGTGGGTATCCCGAGAAAAAAGGCTATAACCCCAACAAAGAACCCAAATCAATGACGTAACGCGACCAAAAAAAAACTCAAGACCACGCGAGATGCAACAAAACTAGCCCCTTACCTAAGGTATTTCCCTTTCCGGAAGGATTGTCGGTTTTTTGTTGCATATCGGGATTTTGGAACCTCCCCTGTGGCTGTTCCAAGATGCGCTGGCTGAGCTCCCTGAATGTGGGGAGTTCAGGGTGTTTAGTGAGGGACTTTAGGGTACTTGGGGGTGTTTGATGGTGGATTTAGGGGATGCGTTGGGTATAGGTATAGGTAGGTAGGTATAATCCTTTATGAGGCTCCTACCTGCCCAATGTGATTTTATCCCCTGAAAATCCAAAGCTTACGCGTAGGCTATAAGACTCGAGTAAGGCAACCAAAGGCCAGCTAACGGGCATATAGATAAGAGGAGAGAGGGGATTATGTTTCAATTCATTTCGCTGCACAAATTATATTTATCCAAATATGTGATTCTTTCTTCATAATACTACTTGTTCCTACTACTTGGCAGCAAGGCCGAACTCCGCAATGGCCTCCATATCTTTTCCGGTTGCGTTCTTCACTATATACTGCACATGATCCAGGCAGCTAGTAGCAGCATAGGGCTCGTCTCCCGTTCCAAACACCTTATTCCAATCCTTCAACCAGCCCTCAGTAGTCGCCGCATTGCTTCCCGGGTACGTCGCAAACGTCTCCCTCGCCGCCCTTCCAGCAGACACGGTGAACATCTCCCCAGAAACCGGACACTCATCACTCGCAAGCAACACCACAAAGGGGCTGATCTTCGCCGGATCAAAATACGTCCTCGTGACCAGCTTTGTCCCTTCGCTCATATCTCCCATTCGCGACCATCCACTCGGTAGTATCCCATTGATCTTGATCCCGTCTCTCTCGGAATAGCGCCCTAGATCTCGGGTCAACGCGTAGATGGCTCCCTTCGAAGCCGCGTATGCACAGTCGCCCCCAGCACCAAACCCGTATATCGAGTTGGAAGACACGTTGATGACACGTCCGCGACCCTGCTGTCGCATAACCGCGTACGCGGCGCTGGTCATGAGTGTCGTGCCCAGGACGCCGATTTCAAGGACCCGCATAAAGGCCTCGCCGTCGACATCGTCGTGCGAGGAGGGCTTTCCTGCAATCCCAGCGTTGTTGACCAGTATATCGACAGTGCCATAGTTCTTGACCGCATCTGCAATGATTTTCTTGGCGTCTTTAGACACATCGTGACTATCCGCAACGGCGGTGCCTCCAGCTTTTGTGATTTCATCGACCACGGCTTGAGCCCGTTCCGAGGTACCAGGTCGGCCATCCAGGGTTCCGCCATAGTCGTTCACGACGACCTTTGCGCCAGCGGCTGCCAGTGAAATGGCGTATTCTCGTCCCAGACCCCCACCAGCTCCGGTTACTATTGCTACTGGGCCTTTGACTGACATGGTGAGAGAGAGATTTCTGGGACTGTGGCTGTGGCTGTGCTACCAATAATCTTGAAGTTGGTGATTGGTCTAGTGTATGGATTTTAAATGTCCACGACAAGGCTATATCTATACGATAATGAGATGGATTCTGAGCGGGGGTGGCAAAGATTGTTATTATCTCACGAACCGTATACGCTCTGTTTTTCTAGTGAAAGCGACCGAGGTCATCTTAATCAAGTGTTATTAGAGACAGTACTCATCACCAGTAAGTCTACCAAAAGAAGACTGCTTACGATTTCGTTTACGGTTACGGATCAGTTTCGGTGTTAGAAGAAGGTTTATTCTTTATCTATATTCGGCGCGGAGCGAAATTGATTCATGGGTTCGGCACTTATTGTAAGTGGATACCAGGGGGGAGCGAAATCTGTGCGATGATAGCGCCATTTCTCGGCACCGCATTCAACTTCTTATGTGGCTTCTTTCCCTTGATCCGGTTCGTCGATCTTATTTGTCTTTGCAAGCTAGCGTCTCCAAATACAGGCCTTCGGGATTTCAATAGCGTAGATCTGCACGTGTCTGGTGACCCTTGTCCTTGTTCAGAGCGTACTGTATTTAGCTATTGAGCTAGAGTAGCATATAAAAATGGGTTTGTACCTAATAGAACTGGATTTTGGTATATTTTAAATCATAGCCTTGTAATTAATATTACATGTTTGGAAGCCTTGTGAAGGTCAAGATCTTGTAATTCCTTAGGCCCGCAAACCAACTTTCTTAATACTATATAGCTTTCCGCTATTGTAAATTGCATATGGTTTATTGGCTCAGTATTTAATTTATGAATCAATCCAAATAAAATTTAACTGGTATGGTGGTTGTGTATCAATGCGCCTCTACTGTATGTGCATTAACAAGCTAAATAATAATTCAATGGGACTAGTGCTCTCTACAGAAGGGATATACTACAAAGAAGGGCCGGGTTTTGCTTGAGAAATGTTGCAGAGCGACCGTAATGGTTTGGATCTCACTTGTCCATAGCCATCTAGTTCTTGTTGATTGGTTTGAGTCTATTGCTTCGATTTTCCGAAGTGAGTCCGGACGCCTTCTGCCTAAATCCGTAACTAATGACCCCACACCCCGCTCCCCACAATCCAAAAGTGTTGAAACGTGCACCCTGGTACTGGTTGATAAAGGGTTCCATAACCCACCTTACCTCTCAAGCTGCTTTCACACAAGTCTTGGCTACCTTTTGAGAGAACCGTCTTCCAGATATGTCTATTCCAATCCCGTTCTACGTTCCGTACATAGTCTTGTCGCTCATAGCGTTTTCTATTTACCGCGTGTTACGGATTGGTCGGCGTCAACCTCGCATGCCGCCAGGGCCACCAACGGTTCCATTTTTCGGCAACGCGCTCCAGATCCCAACAACTGGTTTGGGCAAAAAGTAAGAGAAAGCAAAGAACCAAGTGCGATTTATTAATCTAAATCTGGAATTCTAGGTTCCATGCCTGGTCCAAGGAGTATGGCTCGGTTTTCTCACTGACGGTTGGCGGGTCCAACATTGTTGTTCTGTGCGATCGCAAGTCGGTTCACCAATTGCTTGATAAGAAGGGCAGCATCTACTCCGACAGACCTCCCCAATATGTGGCCAATTACATTACTCATGGAGACCACTTGACGCTCGAAAATCAAACTCCATCGTGGAGAGAGAAACGATCGGTTGTAACGCGCAACCTCAATCCAAAAATGCTCGACGAAAAGCACTGGCGTGTTCAGGAGGCTGAGTAGGGAACCCGTTACCTTTTTGTGCTTGAAATCTCCAGCTGACGGTGGGGTTACTCTGACAGGGCGGTTTTTTTCATGAACAATCTTTTGAAACGGCCAGATGAGATATTCGAACTGGCTAAACTTTACACAGCTTCGGTGGCCGCCACTCTGCTGTACGGGCAGAGGGCTACTGATCTCGACTCATTCTGGTACAAGGATCTCTATGAGTTGATGGAACAGGTACATCTAGAAAACGGCCCTTAATTTTACAATCAGCTTACTAACATATCTATAGTGGCTTACCGCCCAAGAACCCGGAGCAAATCCTCCAATTGATGAAATGCCTATTATCAAATATTTTCCCGGGCATTGGAAGAATCGGGCCGTGAAGACGCGGAAGACTATGGACGATATGTGGACTAAAGCAAGGGCCATTGTTGACGCCCGCAGGGCCAGAGGAGAGAAACGAGACTGTTTTATCGATGCTAAACTTGACGACTATGAAAAGGGTGGCTGGCCCATGTCCGAACACGCATTCAATAACCTCTTTGGGGAGCTTCTTGAAGCAGGAGCCGACACTACAGCAAACTCTATATTGACTTTGATCCTAGCATTTGCTAAGTATCCGGAAGTGCAACGGAGAGCCCGAGAGGAAATCGATAAAGTCTGCGGTACGGAGAGGGCTCCGTTATTCTCGGACTTTAAGAATCTCCCATATATCAATGCCTGTGTCAAAGAAGGAATGAGGTGGAGGCCAACGTAAGTTATCTACTGCAGCTTAGTTTTCGTGTGTTATTCTGACTCTAAATAGAGCTCCTGCGGGGCTACCCCACATGTCCAATAAAGGTAAGCAGAGATCCTATACACTCCTCATGGGAGATATAAAACTAAGCAATCTTCAGATGACATGTACGAGGGCATGTTAATCCCAAAGGGAAGTATGATCTTTGTGGGTATTTGGGCGATTCATCAAAACGACAAAATCTACCCGAACTGTGATGAATTTAATCCTGACCGGTACCTTGGTCATCCTGGACTTGCGGCCGAGTATGCAGTAGGATCAGATTATAATAACCGAGATAAGTTTACCTCTCCAGACGTCTCTTCTCAGGCTAACATTGGCGTCTACATCATTATGGATATGGAGCAGGCAGACGCATGTGTCCTGGCATGCATCTTGCGGAACGAAATATGTGGCGAATTGCTGCGAAATTGCTCTGGGCATTTGACATATCGGAACCTCTTGATAGTATGGGAAATGTGGTGCCCTTGGACCCTAATGGGTATAACTCTGCTATATTAGTCGCTCCGCTACCCTTCAAGGTAAAAGTGGTTCCCCGAAGTAACGAGCATCTTGTAGCTATAGAAAGGGAGTTGGCCGGGGCCAAGGAGTTTATGTCGCAGTGGGAATAGAGATGGTATGATTTCGCGCGATTTTGCGTTTGTTCCTTTTGGGGCTTTACAGTATAGTGAAAATACCTCTTTAGCGCAGCAAATTAATGAATTACCATTGAATTTTATTATAGAGAGATTGAAAGCATCTGTGCTGTTATAGAATATATAGTATACACGCAAAAAGCGTTTAAATGCGACTATCAAACCCTTGACATTATAGTCTCTGCCTGCTTTACAAAATGGTTCCGAATGCCTCAAAGAGCAGGGAACATCGGGTACTATGAGCCTATTACTGCATTTGACAATCGCAAAGCCAAAGCTGCAACAGAGATCCAGCTTGTTGCAAGGAATTTGATCTCTTAGAATGTGAAGAAATTCAAACGTGTTATGCATTCGAGAAGAATCGTTCCGCGTTTGACCACTTAAGTGGCGACTACTCTTTTGCTATAGATTTTGCTGCAAACCTTCACGTGCACGTATAAGAAGTATTCAAGAAACGTATAAACACCGAATAATGCAATTCTTATTGCGATTCCTTATTTCAAATCATCATAATGGTATGCCTACGGTGAAGCCTCCATCGACTGCAATATTCTGGCCAGTCACCCACTGTGCTTCATCTGTAAGCAAGAAGACGACGACATTTGCAATATCCTTTGGCTCTCCCAGCCTCGGCCAGGGAGTTCCCTTTTTCATCTCAGCAATAATGAGAGGATCGTTGAAGTTCGTGCTTGACATTGCTGTCCGGACGACTCCAGGACAGACTGCATTCACGTTGATAGCATCCTTAGCATGATCCAACGCGACATTTTTCGTAAGCATAGATACAGCTGCCTTGCTTGCTGCATACGTTGCTTCTCGCCTGATGGCGACGATTCCCGCACTCGAGGAGATGTTAACGATGCGGCCTCGAGATCCAGATTTGGGATCTACCGGCTGGCGAAGAAACTGCTTGATGGCTTGGCGCATCGACGTGGCACATCCTTTCCCGTTTATCCCCATCATAGAGTCCCACATCTCATCGGTCTCTTCGACGAAGTCACGGAGCGGTAACCATAGGCCCGCGTTATTTACAACAATGTCCAATTTACCGAATTCCTGCACGCCGGTTAACTTGAAGACTTTTTTGTCATTTTAAGGAGTCTCTGATGCTAACCTTGACCGCAAAGTCAATCAAAGACCAGATTTCTTCCGTCTTGCCCATATCACACTTCTGGAAGGCCGATTTCCCCCCATTGTTGGCAATGACGGTGTGAGTTGGTATCGCCTTGTCATGCTCGAAGCCATGCTGCGCCGCTTCGGCCTTCAGGTCTGAACACACGACGTGTGCGCCTTCTCGCCCAATTGCGAGTGCGATTGCTCGACCCATGCCGGATGACGATCCGGTTACCACTGCAACTCGTCCATGGAGTCGGCCGGATCCATCTAATTTGTACGGCGGGTCCTGCGACATGGCTGTTGTGGGAATGTTGAATAGGGGGTTACTGGATGGGAATCAAAGAGTTGAGATTACTAGATTTTTTATTCTTCAGCAGGGCAAGCGTTAAGACACTTTTAATAGATGGGTAAATAATATACAAACCAAAATGTTATCAATTACCAATACCACAGTTCAGGGTTTCGAGGGGTATAGTACACTACTGCAACGGTGCATATTCGGTACGTGTATTCCATATACCGCCCCAGGGGCTATCTCGGTTCAAATTTTCTTTGTTACCCATGTGATAATTGAGAGATACTTCGTAGCTTGATAAAGGACTTAGGAAATTTAGTCTACGGATGCCTCGGATGGATAATCATAAGTAGCTTACTATTACAAACACGGCGTAGGAAAATAAAGTCTTGTTTATGATGTATAATGAAGAGTGAAGATGATACTATAGTAGGTATCATGTTAAGTTAGTCCGGAGACATCCCGGGGGCGCGGAGGCGGGGTCAGGGCGGGGTTGTGGAGATGGGATTAAGATGGGGACGGGACATGAATAGTACACCTGATCTAACTATATGGATAATTCCGGTATTTCAAATCCAACCTATTTCAGGGGTAGAATCTAAGGCGCGGTCCTGATTATCTTTCGTTTCAAACTTCGGGCAACTGTATAAATAAAAATAACAACTTCCTCTGGACTTTTATCCTAGTACCTACCAACTCTAGTATCGCAACAAAAAACCCCAAGTATGGCAATCTCAGTCTATGGGCTAGGCGTCGCCATCGCTGTAATCTCCATCGGCATCTATCGACTGCTGCAGGTTGGGAAACGCGATAAACGCATGCCACCTGGACCGCCAACACTGCCGATTCTTGGGAATATACATCAAATCCCAACCACTGGTCTTTTCAAACAGTACGTCCGTCTTAAGACACAAAAAAACCCCTTCGGTACATGCGATGATGCAGATATACTAATTACCATTCTCAGATTCCGAGAATGGTCAAAAGAATACGGCTCCGTCTTTAGTCTCAAGCTCGGATCAGCAAATATCGTGGTTCTTTGTGATCGGAAAGCAATCCACAAACTTCTCGTCGAGAAAGGTGCAAATTTTTCGGATCGGCCAGAAAGCTACGTTGGTCATCTTTTGACTCAGGGTGACCATGTTGCGTTGCAGCAAATGGATACAACCTGGAGAGAAAAGCGAAAAGTCATTTCGCATACCTTCTCGCCCAAACAACTAGATGAGAACCACTACAAAGTGCAAGAGGCTGAGTGCGTGATGACTATTTATCTTCCTCTTCTTTCTTCCACTTCTGCGTAAAATCGAGTTTTGGGCCAGAATTGGTTTCTAAACAGAGTGCTTCTTACTGATAGCTTTCTATGTAGGTCTACTGTTCTTATGGCAAACTTGTTGGAGACGCCAGAAGACTTCTACGATCAGATTAAACGGTACACTGCTTCCGTAGCTGCCTCGATCACATATGGTCAACGTGGAGCCACCCCGGACAATTTTTGGGCAAAAGTAAGTAGTTCCATTCAAGAATAAGACCTCATTGTGTCCATCTGCTAATAATTCTGCAAAAGGGAGTATACGATGTTATGGGAAGGGCAAGTTTCTCCGTTCCTATCAAGTTAATGCGCAGAGGCTGTGAACTCAATGGCTCATACTGTGATAATAGTGGACCGAGGCAATGGAACCCGGTGCTAATCCTCCCGTTGACGAATTCCCGTTTTTGAAAATGATACCAGCTTCTATGGCCGCCTGGAAGCGCCGCGGAATCTCGGCTGGTAAGGTTATGGACGGGGTTTGGGGAAAAGCCCGACAAATAATCAACGATCGACGAGCTCGTGGAGAAAGACGGAATTGCATTATTGATAACCTGCTTGATGATTATGAGAAGAAAGGGTCGCCCTTCACTGAGCATAGCTTTAACAACCTTATGGGTGAAGTGGTTGAAGGTGGTGCCGATACTACCTCCGCCCAACTCCTGACCCTCATCCTAGCTTTTGCGACAAACCCACGGGTCCAAGAACGGGCACGTCAAGAAATCGATGCCTGCTGTGGTAGCGATCGAAGCCCGACCTGGTCTGATTTTGCCGCCCTGCCATACATTAATTGCATCATCAAGGAAGGCATGAGATGGCGACCCGTTGCGGTCACAGCACTACCACATCGGGCGCGTGCAGATGATGAATATGACGGGATGTTCATTCCAAAAGATACCACGGTTTTCATCGCCACTTGGGCCATCCATCATCTCGATAGCATCTACGAAGACTCTGACAAGTTCAACCCCGATCGGTATCTTGATCATCCAAAACTCGCAAACGACTACGCTGGTACATCAGACTATTCAAAGAGAGGTAAGCAGCCAATAAACGTTTAAACTCGTGTCATTAAACGCTAGTTTCCTAACATGAATGTGCAGACCACTATAACTATGGCGCGGGACGCCGTATCTGTCCTGGAATCCACCTGGCAGAGCGTAATATGTGGCGCATCGCGGCGAAATTACTCTGGGCGTATGAATTTGCCCCGCCAATCAATGCCGTTACAGGCAAGGAACAGCCATTGGATACCGACGCTTACAATCCGGGAATTTTGCAAGCACCACTGCCTTTCAACGTGCGAATTAAGCCCAGGAGTCAGGAACATATTGCTACAATAAGGAAGGAGCGAAGCGAGGCAGATGGGTTTATGGAACAGTATCGGTAGTTAGACATCTAGAACAAATGTGGATTTTAGACTCGCTACTGCAATTCTCATAGCTGGAAAAAGGGGGACATGTCACGTGACTTATCTATTTGGATACCTACTTAGGTGGGTATGTACTGTGTGGATGGTATTCCCATGTTAGTGACCTAATAATGATCTCATACTCAATATATTCAGAATGCGTCGACAGAGATACGTAGTTCCTTTCGCATAACTCCTGAAGATAGCAGCACTTCGGAGTCACCAGTTAGTCGTTGGAATGCAGCCAAGATCTTTCTAGACTGTTGTAGTATTCAAGGGAAATCCAAGGTGGCCATCAAAATTATCCCAATTGAGAGAAAATAATCCCTTTAGATCGGCATCTTTAAGAAGCTTGCAGTCTGCCTTGTGGCCATTCTCATGCCATCCCACGGTCTGACATGTCTTTTGTAATAATGTTAGCATCTTAACAACAATTAAACCAAGAGCACCCGCTTACCCCATTGCAGTACCAGAAGAGCGAGCACTTGGCACACTTCTTCAAAGAGGCAGCCTGCCTATCGCACCCGTGACAGGATCTTTTACCGTCCACCTCCACGGAGAACTTTTGGATGCGGTCGCTCAATGCTAGCAAGTTATTCAGCGATAGCGGAAATATCTGTGCGAATTCGTTTTGTCAGAAATAGAGTAAAGGTGGGGTCTTGATTGATCGCAATGGTACCTTGATATTCGTGGGATCCTCATGGCGGATTCCTGGTTCGGAATACATGAATGCGTGACGCTGTGCATAGAGAATTGCAACTGTGTACCCTTTTTGGACTTTGGAAGCTGCCAGTTCGTTGCCGCGACCGTCTGTATAGAAGAAGAGCGGAACATCCTTGCCATCGACATCTTTGAGTTCAATCTGCAGACGAACCATGCTGGCGAAGTCGACGATCTCGGCTAGAAACAACCAATGCCGTCGTGGAAGGTATGTAAACCCATCGTCGCTGCTGGCGTAGAATTCAGGATCAGCCTCGTTTTCGCCTGGCAAGTCATTGAAACCCGGGAATATCGCTCGGTTGCGGAAGTCTACCAGTTGTCCAGGTCTTTTTGGTTTCTCCCGCCTCCACAGCCAGTCTTCGAATTCTTCCGAGTCAAGTCCCTGGGGAATGTCATCCGCTTCAGTCTTCCACCTCATCGACAACCAATAGCAGTAGTACTTTGAGGGGTCTTGGGATAGAGCCTTGTACTTAAGCAGGTTGGAGCTGTCGTCACCGTTGAGGATAATCCACCCAAGAACAGCGCGCTTGGTAAACACCCGTGCCCTGGCTAAGTCTCCATTTGCGACACAAATCTGTGCGGCGTCGATGAAGGCTCTTGGCAAACCATTATCATCCGGCCCTTGCTTGTTGTAGAGCTGGATTTGTTGATCGACGTATCGAAGTCTCCGTAATGGTGCTGACCGGATTCCTTCCAAGCCATCTCTGCCAATAAGATCATCCAACTTGAGAATCTCCTCTAGTCGCCTGTCACTTTCTTGACTCTGATCTGGTGGTAAGGAGCAAAGACGGCACAAGCAGTCAAACGAGAATTTTCTGCGAAGAGCCTCTTGCCGAAGTTCGCGGCGGTTGAGGACGCTTAGGTAGTAAATGGTAATATCTTCTCCTTTCTCGATATCTCGCATTGCATGGACGGTGTGCCTTTCGATGTTCGCGTTCCAGCTTTTCTGAGCGTTGTTGTCGCAGGCATGATTGATACGACACGCATTAAGGAAAATTCCCCCTTCTTCCACGGCGTCACCAAAGGGGAGACCGTTTGTTTTGAAGATTCCAAGATACCGCGACGTAGTATCATTCGAGTGAATGTTATGTAAAGAGAGGAATGCTTGTTGTAAGTCCGGACTGAGTGAATCGAATTGCTGGTGTATAGATGCTATTTGGGTCTGACTGTCAAGCAAACTTTCCGGCACTCTGATGAGGGGCTCTTCAGAGAGGATACGCGTACCCTGAGGGATCTTTTGCGTGGCGATAAGACCTTTGCCTTTCCCTGGGATCTCCTAAAGGTCGTACATAATGTAGATAGGTCGCTTGTCGAGCTCGGAACTTTAGTGTCCTATTCTTTCAAAGAAATCTATGTTTGAGTAGCAGTTGTCTTCGTTTGCTCCTATCGAAGGGAGAGTTGAATGATAGGTCATACAGGGCTCGTGTAACTTCAACTAGTCTCTAATATCCGGACCGACTATTACCCTCTTTTAAGAATGGATTACAATAAGTAAGAAGGGAAAAAAGGGAAAAAGATACTGCTTGCGCTTAATTTCTATGACAGGCTTATTGTAAATTGATAAAATTAGCTACTGGGTATCCTAACAGGTTTATTATGGCTGTGCCTGCTCAATGAGGATTATGATCAGGTGGATCTTAAATATACGTTTTCAAGATGAAAGCGGTTCAGGCAGCCACCCGCTTGTGGCGTGAGCAATGCTATCTCGGTAACGATTGTAGCAGGAATTTTATAATGAGAAGACTGGCAAGATGTGAAATAATTGAACTTTTCAGTATCAAAGGCAAGTCGCCATACTAGATGATGCCTAGACTTGTGAGGCTCAGTAGGCGCACGGGCCTTTCTTACTCCTGATGGAGGAGAAAGGGGGGCTTGGCACGTGACTCAGATTTGACGAGCGGACCTTTCATGTAAAAGCGTTTGTTCAAACCTATTGCATTACGACGTTGCCTCTACTTACTCATTCTCGGCTGAAACACTGCATGGATGGGGCTGGGTGGCAGCAATGCTATGTCGCCTGCAAGTTAATGTTGACCCCGCTTCGTCCCTGCGGTGTGACTACACAGCCTCAAATCCCAACACCCTCACAAGCTAACGAGATGAGCTCTGGAAAAGTTAAGTAGTAAACTTACGAGATAGTGCTCCCTGAAAGTTTCAACTCGATAACTCTTCTCTTTTTTCAACCTGCCTGGCTAAGAAATCTCAAAGTTTAGCTTGCAGGGTGGAGTTGTCACTTGAAATTTTCAATATAAAGATTTCAAGTTCCATATGCAAGGCATGTTTTTTCATTGCGTTAATAAGATATATTGCTCAATTTCTAACCCTCGAAATCACTGTTGAGCCTCCCGAGGCGTATTTCATGCCCGCCTGTCGTGTGGGCAGCACCCTTCAAAATTTGAAGACCTGCACGTCAATGCTGAGCCTTAATTAAAGCCTGAACCAATGTACGGGTTCTTCTACTCTAAACATATGCTGAATGAATAACAGCGATATGAGATTATGTTATCGGTGCAAGTGCTCAGGTAGTTTGAAGCCATGGTTAGAAATCAAGATCGCATTCCCACGCGTAGCATAAGGCTATGGGATTCAGCCCCTGTTTCCGAACCCTGTCACATAACTTACACATCTCAAAAACAATTCTCAACCCCACGCTTTGGATGAGGCTCTGGGATTGAATCCCTGTTTCCCGCCCCCAAAGTCTTGTTGCAGCCGTGACAGATAGCACAAAATGGGCCATTTTTGGATGATAGTACGACTGTTGACTCGTACGGAGTACTGCATCTAGGTAAGCGTGCCATGAATTGTGCGGCACGTTTGCTTCGAGGCATGTCGAACGTGCGTGACATCGGGCTTAGAGGTAGCATTGCCCGCCTAAAAACACTCTCAAAAGACTTTGGGCTGATTTCGAAATGCTGACATCCGGACTCTATTTCAAATCAGCCTGCTCAGCCTTTCTTATAAGAAGAAGCATGTATCTGTCGAGTGAGAAAACCCGGACAAGTCTATCTCTTCATATTTTACTACTTTGATTCCTGATTTACAGGTTTGCAACATGCTTCTTAAACAGTGCGTGGTGGGCCTTACTTGGGCTATAGGTATCAGCATTTCTGCTGCTAGTCTTGCTCCACCAAACCACAACATCCATTTTACTCGCGATGGTACTGCCGCTTCGCCAGACTCTTTACTGGCTCTCAGACGAGCTATTGCGTCAACTGCACAATCCAAACGGGACACTACCTTCAAAAACAGCACATCACTAGATAAGAGCTGGGATAATGTAGTACTGTTTGACTTGTAATAATATTCTCCCCTCATCATCAGGTAATGAAGGACTGGCAGTACAGAAGCTTACTTGCATATTTCACAGTAACGCGGCAGTAGACAACGGGAACACCAATCCACCTGCTGGAATCAAGGTCGTCTGCAATACCTGCTATATTAAAGGCACAGCCAATGCTCAATTTAGCGTTGAAGGAAATATAAATGCCAGCCAGGAACTTCAAAACATCCCCTCGAATGTTGAATCCGACATTAACAGCACTTGGAACACCTTTGTCGACGCCGCTAATAAAGATAATGTTCATTTCGATCTACAGCTTGATATGCCAGTCATTCCGGAGTGCCAGCTGCAGTACCGATTTGACGGATTGGAACTGTACATGCAGATCGACACAAATGTGACTGGCGGCGCAACATACCAAATCAACTTGTTCACAACCGAGTCGCCTGTGGGAATTAAACTCAGCGACGGGTTCGAAATTGGGTTTTTCTTTACGGTTGACCTCATTTAAAGTGCCGAGGCCCCGATGGATATCAGCAGCGGCTTTCATATCAAACTTGATGATAGTGCTGCCATCAACATTGCTATGTTCAACAAAAGTGTCTCGAGCATCGAATTGTAAGCCAATACGTTCCTATTATATTTTCCCCCAAATTCAGCTAACCACCTTCCAGCAATGGCAGTGAATTCGAATTTCTGCCGGTGACGATACAAACTGCTGGCGGCGTGATCACTGCGATTCTTCGCGTCGGAGCACATGCTGGATTCAATATTACAACGGAAAAAACTTTGACCATCGGTAAGCATGAAATCGGTGCTAGTATTGGAGTCGAGGTTGGTGTCTGAATCGACGTTGCCGAATTCGTCACCAACATTACAGAAGCCCTTGAAGAAGATACAAGCAGCTGCGGACTCCCCGTCGTGGAAGCTTATTCTCTAGCACTCGGTGCTAATGCTGGTGCCACTGTGGCTGCTGGCTCTCGCCACTGGGGGCCGACGCCAAGTACAAGAATACCCATCTTCTACACGACGCTCTTTGATGCTTGTGCTATCTTAAAAACCGTTACCCCGGTAGAGAATAGAGCAACAGCTACAGGGGCTGTGGAAAGACGAGATGCACGCTCCACGACATCTACCGTTACTTATACAGCCACATCTTACATGACCACAGGCGTCGTAGATTGCCCTGTATCGTTGCAAAGTACTTCTATATACACTACCGTAACAACATTCTTGAGCACCTCTATGCCGTTAATACAGAATTCAGTGACTAGTGCTGTTTCCTTTGGGACGAATGTCAAAGCAATGGCGTCCTTAGATGGGACTCCTGTATCGTACATTCCTCCTCCTCCAACGTCATCTGACGGAGATGGTGCCAAGACTAGTTCTCTCGGGGATGACAATCCGGGAGGACATCACAGAAAGATTGTTATTGGCTTATGCGTCGGCCTCTTGATGCCAATAATGATCGCTATTATTGCTGGCGCGGTGTAAGTCTCACTGTTTTGATTAATAATGTAGTATCCGGTACTAATTCCACAACCTCTAACAGTTACTTCTTCTACAAACGCAAGAGATACAATGCCGTTTCCAGAGAAGAGACCGCCTATTCCGATCAGCAAGGGCACGAGACGTCTGAATCAGGCACGGTCACCCCTGGATTTTAAATTCAACGTACAGAATTACCCCAGGTTGCTACGGTCGAAAGTCCACAGGTTCCTAAGCGAAGCATTTCCAGGTTTTATGTCTCACGGAAGAAGCTTCCGCAACAAGGTGCAACTGAACGCTCATAACGCCTAGGAAACTCCAATGGGTAGTGCTGCGCCGCAAGAATTTGGATAGATGGAAGTACTTTGAGGGTTTAGTATAAACAGCTTCGGGGATTCACACTCGTTATGGGGTAGGGAAGAATGCCCCTAAATGAGGCGAAGCGGGTTGATATCATGAGGCGTTCGGACTTATTTGGCTTCTTATCAGCAAGTTTACAGAGTTTCATAACATATTAAGTACCTGAACACTGTGAATCCAACTATATACTAGTGTGTTTTGAATCTAACTCAAGGGTAATAACAGCCTAACTTAGTCATCATGTGACAGAACTGGCAATTTATCAAGGCTCCCCCCCAACAAGTTGTTGCCATTTTCCCTACCCCTAATTTGAGAATAAATAGATTAATATGAGTTCCTTGATTGGATCATTCATCAAGCTTCCAAGTTAGATAAAACCAAGTTAGCTCTCATAGTCATGTGACTATCCTAGTATTTCATTAAGGCTTTTATGCTTTGCATATTATTCATTTTCTCTCTAATGAAAATATTCTACACCCAAATGAATGTCAAAAACTTACTATGTCTGACTATCTGTGTATTTGTGCGTTCGGTGGCTTTTAAGTGATCTGCGCCGTTGCGTCCTGGAGAAGCCCAATAGATTATTATTAATTGAATATACATTCTGAAACTGTCAATTGGATCTAAAGTAGCTGACTACTATTTTATGAGGCTAAAAGTCTCCCAAAACCCCACCATACCCAATTGCGGAAGAATATACGTTAGGGCGGAGACGGAATACAAACAGAAATTCACATCTATTGACAAGATCATTGCAAAGAGCCCAAAGTTACCCAATCTGATTCAATCCAAAATTTTGAGCCCTGACTTTAGATCGATAATCAGCTGCTGAGGCTTGGTTTATAGTCTACGCCACTCGGTGTGATTCAATTGCAGAAAAGTGCCATCTTATACCGCACTAGTCATAAGACAATTGTTAACCCCCCAAGATCTATTTTTCTAACAACATCAAGTTCGACTTCCACATCAACCCTGCAACACACGCACCCACTGACACAAACCGTGAATATGGTTAGCATCACCACAAAGATCAATGATGCCGTCGCCGGCAGCATTGTAGGACGACGATTTCGCCTTCAAGGCTCAGGGCATATCAAGACTCGCGAAAATGCGTGCTTCTTGACGGAGATTCGCGCTGGTCTTGCGACTTTCTTTGCCATGGCATACATTATCTCCGTACGCGTTCCTCTCTAATCCCACAAGAGCAACAGCTAACAGTCACAGGTCAACGCAACCATCCTGACTGACAGCGGAGGAACATGTGTATGTACTGACGCCAAGGACCCGACTTGCGCAACTGATGTCGACTACAGTCTCTGTCTTCAGCTCATCCACAGGGATTTCATCACAGGCACGGCAACGATCGCGGCACTCGCCTCCTTCTCCATGGGTCTTTTTGCCAATATGCCAATCGCATTGGCGCCGGGAATGGGCTTGAATGCGTACTTTACATATACGGTCGTTGGGTTTCATGGGACGGGTCCGGTCCCCTACAGGTTGGCTCTTACCGCTGTATTTGTGGAGGGATTCATCTTCGTGGCATTATCGCTTCTTGGCCTGAGACAATGGCTTGCTCGTGTTATCCCTACTTCTGTCAAATTGGCTTCTTCAGTTGGTATTGGGCTTTATCTGAGTAGGTTCCAATATCTTCTCGAGTGAATTGAAAATGCTGACAAGGCTTAGCGATTATTGGTATGACTTACAGCGCTGGAATTGGTATCATCACCGGGGCCACCGACACCCCGCTGGAACTTGCGGGATGTCGAATTGAGGACCAAGTTAAAGGAGTCTGTCCTGGATCAGCCAAGATGCGGAATCCGGCTATGTGGGTCGGCATCTTTTGCGGAGGCTTCTTCACTGCTATTCTCTTGGCATACAAAATCAGAGGTGCGATTATCGCCGGTATCCTGCTGGTCTCCGTTATCTCTTGGCCTCGAAACACAACCGTTACCTACTTCCCCTACACTGCCATTGGAAACGATAACTTTGATTTTTTCAAGAAGGTGGTCACGTTCCACCCGATCACAAATTCGCTCGTTGTTCAGAATTGGGACGTTATGGGCGTCACTGGACAATTCTGGTTGGGGTTGATCACTTTCTTGTATGTTGATATCTTGGATTGCACGGGTACACTTTACTCCATGGCTCGCTTTGCCGGAGCAATCAATCCAGAGACTCAAGATTTCGAAGGGTCTGCGGTTGCCTATCTGGTTGACGGTACGTACATCCCCTATCCTTGGTAATGCCATTTATACTAAGTTCGAACCACAGCATTCAGTATTTCCGTCGGCTCTCTCTTCGGACTTTCCCCCGTCACCGCTTTCATCGAATCTGGAGCCGGTATCTCAGAAGGCGGCAAGACAGGCATCACAGCAATGGTCACCGGCACCTGCTTCTTCATCTCGATCTTCTTCGCACCGATCTTCGCTTCTATACCTCCCTGGGCTACCGGCTGCACGTTAATCATCGTTGGCGCAATGATGGCGTCTGTTGCCAGGAGCATCAACTGGAAATACATCGGAGACTCGCTACCAGCCTTCATCACGCTTGCTGTGATGCCATTCACATACTCCATTGCCTACGGTCTCATCGCTGGTATTGTCTCATACATAATTATCAACACCACAGTTTGGCTCATCGAGGTCATTTCTTTTGGTCGTATTGTGGCACCGGATAAGGAGTTCAAGGAACCGTGGACTTACAAGGTCAAGGGTGGTTTCTTGCCAGCTTGGCTGGTTAGGGCTACTAGAGGGTAGGTCGCTCTTTTTCTGGTCTGGATCTACAATGCTGACTATTTCACCTTACAGAAAGAAGGACTTTTGGCACGAAGATGAGTGTTATGGACCAGCCAGTCCTAGCCCGTCATACGATGACACAACTGAACTGCCTATCTATGATTCTTTGTCTAGGGCTCGTGCTGAGCGAGAAAGTTGTGTGCACCAGCTGAGTGCGCAAGCGGAGCCGATTTGAGAATAGCGTCATAGCATGATATTTTTTAAAAGGTTTGTTTGGCGTTCTGGTGGGCGTTTGGATATCATCGTAATTTGTAAAACACTCATTGAACTGCACGCAGCATTCTAAACCAACATGATCAATGGTTTTAGAATCGTCTGAGATGATGTGAGCTTGTTGCATGGTGCATATGAATGGAGACTGGCTTTGAGGAGAAGTGTCGGCGCTGATATAGCTTTAATATATGACCGATTACCTTGACCAAGATTCACGCCTACCAAAGCATATGGAGCTTAATTAGTTGACAGCCGTTCATCGCAATGCTAACAATTTTGTTGTGGCTGCTATAGTGAGTAATTTCTCAATCGTTTTACACAAACACAATGTTGTCTTAGAGAAACAATCTTGACTGATTCCATAGTCAAGTCAGTTTGATCGATGACTGTTACCATGTAGTTTGCACGTAGTTGGCTCTCTATATTAGTTCACTTTCCCCTACATGAGCAGTATTCCTCAGACCGAAGCTGAAGATACATAATTTTTGTGAAACATTTTCGCATCTGAAAGTCTACACACTCATTCTGAAGATAAAATGGATGTTATACGTCGAAACAACACTACCCCAGGCGCAGTCCAAAGCCATCGTCTAGTCCAAAGTACCGTCTCAGATCCCAACCCCTCCAATTCATTCAGCAAGAGTTTAAGCATCTCAAGAATGACCCTAAGATCAAAGACAACGACCCGGTCCTAAAGAAGCTCGAAGAAGATATGCTCCAAGAATGGGGCCATGTTCGGGACACCTCAAGAGCCTTCTTCTTCGACGTGGCGCTTGCATGCAAGCAATGCAAGAAGACGCACTGGGAGTCTTACAAGGAAGAGACCCTCAATTCAAAGCTCGACGAATTATTGTTCATTTTCTATCAAGATCCTCCTGTAGAGAAAAATATGATAGAGTTTTTGGAGAAGATATTCGGAGAAATAAAGTTGCTCGCGGATAGGCAGGAGCAGAAAATTCGAAGGGAAGGGGGGTGGATATGTGATGTCTCGCAAGACATTGTCAAGTTGAGAGAGAAGAGCAGATCGGGTCAGGACTGGGACTACAGCAGGTAGTGTGAACTGCTTCAACCGCATTTTTGAATACAATGTACCTGCATTCGAAAACAGTATAAAAGACTACAAATAAACTCAGGGTTGATTCTATAAAGTGAAAAGACCGGACCTTCCGGATTCTGTGATGACTAAGGGGCGTCAGAGGAGGTCAAACATGCCCGACTAGGCCTAGCGTTCTTTCAATCTGCAGCTCCCAACAATCTCCAAACAGCTTCCTTATCGATTACTTTGAACTTCCTCATTCGTACACGAGTTTCAAGAAGCAGGGATTTTGTTCAGGAAGGCAGAATATTAGAAAACCTCTTACTAACTTCCGTAGTCAACATCAGCTCGAACCTGTGGGGCGAACTTTGCGGCGTATCCCGTAGGGACGGGCCGCTGTCAGGGTCGTTAGCTTTTTGGGGTAGTGTTCCGATTTGCTGATTAGAAAGTTAAAGGTTGGTATGTAGGTACAGAGGTGTAGATTTACAGGGGACCTTGATTGCGCCGCAATAAACGTGCATAGCGCTATCGGTTACATGCAGGACTCTGCTTCCAGAAGGCACAATTTTCCTGGCTAGGTGAAAAATAGATCCCGCAGGCGCGGAACACATATAGCGTTCTTATACATTAGATATTTGCCAACTGAAACCTTCTGAGTATTCTACTTTGGTTATGAACCTTTTGCGAGGATATCTGCCTAGATGCGAATTAGGGCCTAGTCACGATGAGAGCTCAAGTTATTTAGACAGTGTAGTAGGGCTTTGGAGAACAGGCCACTGGTGCTGACTGGCCGCAGTATGATGTCCTGGTTTGTTGGGATGCAGGTAATATAACGTTTGCATTGGAAACGGCATCAGCCACCGTACTATCTGCAGAGGGGCGCCGTCATGCCTGTCGTAAGACCAAGTACGGCCTTGTTTGCAGAAACGGCAAAGTAATTTATGGCCTAGATGAGCCTCTAGATACCAGCTTTTCTCTTGTATTTCTAAGATCTCCTGTGCTCGCACAAATCTTGTGGTACGACGAAGTATAATCACACTTACATGGGCCACAATCTGCTGTTCTGCTGCTCGTATGCAATAAACTCGGCTTCAATTTTCCGAAGAACTAGTGAAAGCTTCGGGAAGATAAGTGAACGATGGCCTGAGATAAGAGTGATCAGTAGGTGGTCTGAGATCAGCACTATTGGATGAGATGAATGCGGAGCAGATGAACGGGCCGACGGGGGTTACTAGACAAGGCTGTCAATCTGACTGAGGTACTAGTTCTCAGATATATAAGTATGAACAATATCCTGGATGTTCTTATTGCATCTTACTTCACTCAACTAAAAGCTGCAATATCTTCCACAAAGACCTACCTACGCAGCCTCTGAAGCCAAAACCCCTTCAACCTTTATTCAAAATGTTTTATTCAACACTTCCTGAAGTTATCCTCACCACCATTCTCCTCATCCCCACCCTCACATCAGCCTCCCCGATCCAAAAGCGTGATACCGCTGAACAATACATCTTCGCCAACTGCATCAACAACGTGACCCTCGCAGCGTACTCGGCAATCTTCTGGTATTACCCGGATTTCCTGCCAGGTAATTTCCTTCACTTCACCATAATACTTTCAAAGCAACGCTAATCTCAACAACCCCACAGACTACCCCGAGCCCCAAGAAACCGCCTACGTCAACGAACTCTCGGCCGAGCCCTTCGAAGGGCAAACGACCATCGTCACCAGTCCCTTCCAGCTCAACGCAACCATCCCAGCCAACGCTACTAATGCCGTGGTGGGAGCGCTTGTTTCTACTGAAGCAAGTGCGAGCTCGTATGCGGGCCCGATGGCTGTAATCAAGGGGAGCGGATTGGTGTTTTATTCTCCAGCGGATAACGAAAATTGCTACGAGGAGTACTGGCAACGAGATGTGAGTTCCAGAGATTGTTTCCTTTGGGGGTGAAGAATGCTAATCATGTGGCAGAATGAGAGTATTGATAATTAGGGACTGGTAATATTGGGCGTGGATGGGTTTCTCTTGGGTACTGCTCCCTGAAGATTCTCACATCTATGCTTCGGGCCCAATCTATCAGAAAAATCCTTAGAATCTGTGGACTACTTTTCAGGCATGTGGATTGGATATGACAAAAGTAAAGCAATAAAATTCGGTCACATAGACGCAAAGGAGTATATCAACAACAAAAAGGCGCATGCAGTTATACATCAAGGGATATCTTTAACATCAAACTAAGTAGCATATTTAAATTAATTAATACCAGGAAAACATTCTTATTCGAAGAAATAGTGATAACCACCTCCTTTATTATTGAAATAGGAGCGGCTCAGAGTAAGTTTGAGACAAGATAATCATAGACTGAAATGACAGGCGCTGAAGCAAATCCCCTCCAAGATTGGCTATTCAAATCTTCTGCAATGACCTCTAAAGAGAAAGGAGGAAAATCAGGCGGCGTGGAAAGAATTGGTAGTATTTTTTCTAAAGATTTCATTGTATAACTGAGTGTAATTCATGGTCCAAAAAGATGTATTCAATGATATACTGTCTGTAGGAAAGCGTAGGCTGGCAGTGTTCCCGAACACGTTTGCGTGAGGTAGATTTCTCTGGGAAAAGAAGATCTGGAATTAAATACGGCGAGGACATGGAAACATACGATTTTGATGTGAATACCCGTGCAGTAGGTCAGAATATATGCGGAATGACATGAATGATACAAGTGTAGAGAAAGGGAAACCTGTTGAGCAAAAGCGTCAATATCAACGGGTTTGCCCATCTGCTTTCAATATGAACATATTGCTACTAGCTGACCCAGGAATTAAGACATCATGGAAAAGTCGTCTTGGAAATTATTCCTCCTGTCACATAGTAAATGGCCGTATTTTATTCTCCTGGTACTGGGGAGTATTGAGGAGGAAGGGACGGGACGTTGGATGCCGGGGGAATTTCGGGACGCTGGGTGGAGACATGCCGAGGCCCGAATCTCCTTCTCTTTTACTCTCTCACAGAGTTACAATAATCCATCCCCATCGCCATCATCTCTACATCCCTTCCACTTGACTGGGCTTATACAACCACGCAGTCTTTATTTCGAGCATTTTGAAGGTGCTGCGCGCGATGTGAAGTTATCTAAGGTTAGTAACCTTATGATCAGCGCGCTTTCTTGACATCTGCAGCACGGGTATGTGCAGGCCACTTGTGCGCAAGACTCACAGGCCCGCTGGGAGCCACGATTCTTTCGTACCTTTCCAATCCCACCGATTTGAGGCGATCGAGCAATGTTTATTGCAGGAAGTCCTGTCCATGTCGAGCGATTGAGGTTGCCTGCCAAACATCCGATGGGGAAGCACCTCCCTCTCCCCACGATTATGCAGCGGGATGGGATGAACATCGAAACCACGCGGGGTTCATGGAAGCAAACAAATTAGAGATGCGACGAGCTTGTTTTGGAAACTTTTCACGGCTCTGTATCTACCTCTAAAGGTGTCACCCGCTCCCGGAGGTCTCACCATCACGTCTTCCCCGTTTGAAAGGTCAAGAATTGGTCAACTTTTCTCATTTCCTGTCTATGTTCTGCAGAGTACTTCAATTGATGAAGTATTGCCGGCGAAGATGGATTGTGTCTCCTTCCTCAAAAGTCTGTCGGTCTCCGGCAGGGATATGCGGAAACAATGATATTCCGCTCGGATTGAAGTATACCAGTACAAATATGTCTTCAGCGATTATAAAACTATATGCCATCTCTTTGTCTTTATGCCTTGCTCGTATCTATTTCCACCATAACCGCCTGAATATGTCTAATATTACAATTTCTCCACTTACCGGAGGGTATATCTACGAGTACAGAGGCGCATCGACCGTCATCATCGCATCAGTGTTTATTGCACTTCAGATATCTTTCGCTTGCTTAAGAGCGTATTCAGGTTCACTCCAAAGGGCAGGCTTAGGAGCAGACGATGTATTGTTGTGGGCTTCTTTGGTGGTGTGCGTCGCCCTGGATGTGTATTGCATCGGTATGGCTCCGCTTTACATAACGATATCTTGATCTGACAATACTGCTTCAGCAATGGTCAAGTTTGGCGGCGGGGGACGACATGTATTTGCGCTACAGATTCTGGGGGAGGGTGACACGATTGCTCTCTGGACCAAAATGATCTTGGGCATTGAGTGGGTATACTTTCTCGCTGTATGCCTACCAAAGCTCTGCATTTTGACACTGTATCTGCGAATCTTCAACAAGGAACGGCTTCGAGCTACTTGCTACTCCATGGCTACCATCATAATCTGCAACTTCCTCGTCAGCGGCTTGACCGTAAGCCTGGCATGTCCAGTGCTCAGTTATTTCAGCGCAATGAATGGTGGGGCATCTTGCAGCTTCAACATGAATTATTTTACTAGATGGATCAGCGTTCCGAATATCATCACGGATGTGGTAATGCTCATTCTCCCACTACCAACCATTTGGGAGTTGCATTTGCCGAAGATCCAGAAACTTGGTCTGACGCTGACGTTTTTGATGGGCAGTATGTAAGTCTCACAACTTCCTATATTCTAGTCGGCGGTCTTCTGCTGACTGGCCACTGGAACAGCGGCCTCATCGCTTCATGCTTTCGCTTTCGCAGCTTTTTCATCAATTTCATCCCGGATCCGATCTTTTCTTCCGCCGACCTCATGATATGGACTATCATCGAACCGGGCATGTATTTTATCGCGGCATGTTTCTTACGACTGCGTCCACTGCTGCAGAAACTCCCGACAAGTGCCTGGCTTCAGGATTTTCTGCGCTTTCAAACATCAACTCGAGAAATTCTGCGGAGTGGTCGTCTTCGGCCTCGGGAGGGGGATAATGCCCAAACACGAGAGGTTGGAGAGTCTCGGGGTACAAATGCTTCTTATGGGGCTAGGCAGGATTCGGAAACAAATCAAACGTACAGCAGAGATGTCACGCTCAGCTCTACTTGCATCGGAAGTGATAGGTCGAAAGAAGAGGGCAACATTGAGATGGAGCATAATGGCTTGGTGAGGACTATTGTGGACTGAGTGCGTCTCGGCCGATACAGATGACGTAGCATATGTTCTAAAGCCTTCGACGGTTTTAATTGTCGAAAGAAAATATACGTTTGGGGCCATAAGACTTCATTTACTATATTTAACTTTTAATGTCCCACGCCGGCTAGCACATTATAAGGCCATGTCCTAGCTGAGGTCTGCCTATTGGGAAAGTTAGTAGACCATGCCCTTCATATCAACCAATAAGGTAAATCACAATCACTGGAAGAAGGATTCCAGGGGAGCTGGGGATATACAAAACTATCCGCGGTCGGAGGCGGGAACACTTGTACTTACGCTCCGAGCGCTGAAGATGTCGGAGATGTCGATTCTAGGACGTATAATAGCGTCATCATGACTGCGTCGCCTCTTCTCCTGCGATTGGAACGGCTGGAAATAGATGGTAGCTGGCCGGAGATGGGTGGTCGTGATTGACTAAGCATCTGCGAACTGACCACGATCCCCCGAACGAGACCAGGACGCAATTACAAATCATTCCCAGGGAAACGGGGGATATAGAAAGACCCCCTCCCAGCTATGAAGATCCTGCTTCTCAGTTTTCTCATCTTCAAAATACTCAACGCAACCATGATCAAACCTGTCGCTGAAAACGCCATCTACCGCCTCGCTGGCCTGGGGGGCATACTGGCCGGGCAGACCATAACGCCACACCCGGAGAGCAACTGGAGTGCTCGCGATAAACCCCAGTCTCATGCATGGACCCTGCGGTCTGGTGTGTATACCCCGCGCCAAGTAGTCGAGGGCTTTGCGCCGCTGCTCGACACGGTCGTCTTTCGTCTAGGCGACGATGCCCCAAATACGAGACCCGCCCGGGCATCGCTCCTCGACAACCTTCTCTCGAACCTGGCAACCGACACCCGCGAAGCCAGCCTGGCTTTCCACAACGACGTGCCTGATCTCTCGCGCAGAGAGATGAAGGAGCAGGCCGATCGGATCGGAAAGACGCTCGTCAAATGGGCGCGCGAGGCCCCCAATGGCCCCTTCGAGCCTGAACTCAATATCCGCAGCCCGTGCGAGAACCATCTGCTTACGCCGGCAAACGTCGAGCTCATGTTCGGACGCCGCAGCCAGCCGCACCTGATGCAGCTGTTTAATGAGTACATGCACCAGATGGTGCTTCTGCGCGATGCTCTCCTCCCGTTCCGGAACTTCGAGGAGGTCCTGATTCCCATCGACGGCAAGGCTGCCCGGGGCATCCGTCATCTGGAGCCCAGTCGCGCGCAGTTCTTGACGACTCTCGTCACCAAGAGCGTCACTCAGGCGTCGGTGCTGGCATACGCCAAAGCGCTCCTGGCGCCAGATTTGCCCCGGACTGATACCGGTGGTTATGGGTTCCAGTACGAGCATGGCTCTATCCTGCCGGCCGTCCTACGCGGCGGAGACACTCATTACCACTTGCTGGAGTATATCCCCGCCAAGTTTGATCCATCCCAGAAGAACATCCTATTCGACTACCAATTCTCAGACTACTACGCAGCCCCGCGTCCCGATATCCCCGCTGGCTCCCAGGTGCAAGCCAAAGATCTGCTGGAGTTCCCCTCCCAGTTCGCAACTCCCGTGTTCCAGAATGCCAGTCTGGGCCTGGTGCCATCAGCCGAGTCCACTGTCGTCCGCCAACTGGAACTCCGCCTCGAGTTCAACAACGGCAAGTGCGTCGGCGTCGACGTTGGTCAGATTGCCCGCGGCCACCGCTACGCGTACCAGGCGCTCCCAGGCAAGGAGGCCGACCTCCCGGCTCAACCTGCTGTTATCCACTCGGCCCTGGACGTTCTCTTGCACCCCGACCGTGGTCTTATCACCGCAAAGCAGGGCGGTGTTCATGTCATCCCGACCGTCGAGCCCATTATCGCTCTTGCGACTCTAGGCAAACTGTATCCGGAGAACGTTGTGCTCCTGCCGGAAAATGGGGGTCTCAGCCAGACTGAGAGGGCTGGCAAGGGATTTGAACCTAAATTTATTATCTGGGGTGGTGTGAAACATGGTGGCTTGAAGGGACGTTTTTGATTTAGGAATGTTTATTTTAGTTAGGTATTGCATTAAGAATTGTATTTATTACCGTGTTTCCTTTCTGCTGCATTGTGTCGTGGCTTTTATCATAATCGCATTCCGGCTGCAACACATACACTGCGTTACTGCCTTTTACTCCTATCATTCCGATTGCTTATTTGCCAGACCTTGTGCGCATCATACATAGTAAATTTAGGCCAGTTAGTTGCTACCCACTTCCATTATACAATCCTGAACTCGAATGTCGAAATCCCATATGTCGCGAGGAAGGGACTTTTGTTCTTGTTTCAAAAATCCACTTTCATTAATTCGTCTAGACCAAAATAAAAGAGTGGGGTTTATAGACTGGCGTAGTGTGAGGAGCTCTTGAACGAAGCTGCGAAGTCAGCAGCCGTGTGCATGTTGGCGGACAGGCTGCCCGGTGTGGCTTCACGATGAGCAGGATTCGTGAGGTAGGAGAGAAACTTAGCCGTGGTTCGATCCTTTGCGCGCACAAGCCGAGGTCCTCAAGGTGCTGTCGAGCCTCGTCAATATTACCGAAAAAGGCTCGCCGTCCTTCGTAGATTTGATTAGGACCCTATCAATGTAGTTGTATAAGGTCTCTCAGGCCAGGGGCCATGGTGGTCTGATTGCCCACCTTCGTGAACACGTGAAGCGCCTTGACAAAATCCAGCACGTCTTCTGACGATATCGCCGCATACTGGCGGACCTAGGATACAGACAGGAGGAGGGAGAATGTAACTGGAGAGGGATCTGGTTTCGCGAATGTTCTTTCAGGCTCTGTTAATAGCTGCAGGCTCCGTGATTACCAACAAACGATGTTGTCCATGTCCTTCCGAGACAGCAATCACGTGATGTCCACTCTCCCCCGAGCCACTCACATGCTGCGTAGAGGACGAGGAATTCAATGCCATCAATGATGCTTCGTTGTGGACGAGATTTGCCCAAAATGACCGCTAAATCTATACATAATAGGTTAGAGAATATAATAAAGGAAAATGAAATGACAGAGGAATCATATACTTCTCGCGTTGCCCACTTATTCTTCCTCATAGTGGAACTTGAGCCGAATCTTATGACACGCCAAAATCATCCTCGTTAAAGGCTGCAGTGACGCGACGTCCAAACTCCCCGCATGGCTCAGGTCGAGTAAGCTCTGGAGGGTACACGGAGTAGACGCGTTTTCGCGGGCGACTCGCCATTCCGCATCGCTGCACGCACGCCACATGGACTCCGGTGCTGGAAGGGGTAGCTGTAGAATCAGGGCATCATTCAGAGGCTCAAAGTAGTCATGGTGGAGCTTCCGGGCTTCGGCGGCAAGTATATTAACGATGTGGACGAAGAAGACGTTGCGGCGGAGGGATTCAATAAATTTCCATTCCGACCAGCCTACTTCGTTTTGCACGAGGTCTTTTTGGTGCAGCTTGCAGAGACGCCGTGTCATCTGCGCAGCGATTGGCGAATGAGTGGTGTAGATTTAAGGCAATAGGGAGGAACGGTAGAATATCGTACTCACCTTCAGTAAAAAAGAACCGTGGAGTTCTGCGATCTTGCCCAAGGCTTCGTGACGTCGCTCACTCCTATCTTTGAAGGGCGTGCTCTGACCTGATCTGGGGCTGTCACTATTTACGGACGACCCCTCAAAGAGCCCCAAGATCTGATAGATGCAAACAGCATGCAGGGCGGCGAGGCAGGTTTCCGGGCGGTCGATGTAAAGGTGAAACTCGCGGACTAGTCGCTCCCGTTGCGAGTTGATCATGTTGTCAACGAACTCAAAGCTGGACTCGACAGAGCTCGAATAGGCCGACACACAGGCCAGGGCAATGCCGAGGGGCTCAGCCATGCCTTCTTTAGAGCACCGGTAGAGACGGTGGTGGATGAAGGGGGACCAGAAGTTGCGCTGCAACATCATTCGCGGATACTCGCGCAGGATCCCGAAAAGCTCCTGAGATAGACTGGCTGTGTCTCGCAGTGCTGGATAGGACAAATCCGGGACAAACGAGCTGGCAAACGTACTTGTAGTATCGGTCTCTGTGTGACTACTGCTCACCGATGAGAACAGGGGTGGTGGGGAGACGTCTAGGGGATCCCCCGAAAGTAATAGAAAATGGTCATCGAACGGGTCCGGTGCCTTGGACTCATCCTGTGGCGTCAGAAAAAAGGACGTTTGGCCATGCCGATGGTCCATGAAGCCTGATGCTGGGTCAGGAAAGCCAGTTCCATCAAAGATAGAATCGATATTATTGAGTGCTGGGCTCCAGGCGATGCCGTCCATACCGGGAGCGCTATTACTGCCATCCCCAGGCAAGGCCATGGTTGAGACGGGGACAACGGAGGTCAAACCCGTGGATGTCGGTTCCAGACTTACTTCCAAAGGCGACACAAGCGCCGGGCCTGTCTCTTGGATCCCAACATCCCCCCTTGTTGGAGACCTCGAAGACGTGCTGGGATTGGGATAGTGACAGACGGTGCCCATCTGAACACATCGACTACAAGCTGGGCGGGCCAATGAACAGCGCAACTTCATTTGGGCGCAAGTCTCACACGACTTGCGCTTAGATGCGCGTTCCTGACCGAAAGTTTTGGCACAGCGACGTCGATGCCGGTCCCGAAGATCACCTGTTAGATACGTCAATACTTTAGTCATCGCATGGACGCAGATAGACAACGTACGACGACTGTAGGTCTTATTGCAAAGACCACAGCGAAACTCCGCATCCGTCGCATCGGGGGAGTTGTGGTTATCGGCATGTTGAGTGTCGTTATTCCAATCCATGATGCTAGGAGTAAACGATGCGCTGTTACTTGTAATAAGGAGATATACGATGTTGCCGAGAGGTGTATTTTCTCGCAAAAGTTTACCCGAGCCGAGCTCCCCGGGCAACTAGGCTAGGCTAGAGTCGGGTTGATGTCCGCCGTAGCGCCCGCGACCTCTGTAGATCTCAGTAAGAGTAAAACTTTATTTTATGAATACGTTCCTCTCCTCTTTCTACCTTCTGAGTCAGCTAGTTACTAACTTGCAATATTCTCACTTACATCTTAAGCTAAAATGTTATTTACTCGAAATGTTAATAATCACTTATATTAGGTCACATCCCGAAGCATTGCAGGTATTTTAAATCAAAGCACTCTGTTAAAACTTTTAAAGGTCTATCGACCATTTCTGTAATCTCCAGAATCCGAGTGCGTAGTGATCTTCCAAGTCAAATATCCCCGTCCGCTGGAACTCCAATACCAAAGACCAAAGAGTACTCCGTACCAAATCCCAAATACGCCAAAGATGCGGAGTAACCAGTCTCCCATCTTTCTATCATCTGTCCAACCAGTTGAACCATACGCAGAAGGCGCCAAATACCTCAACTAATAAGCCTGAATCTTCCCCCAAATGTGCAACGCGTTTGCTATATGTGAAGAGCAACCCCTCAATCAGAGTGCCTGCGCTTCAGAGACCCAGCGGCGTTAGGACGGCCCTGAAAGGATTGAAGGTCATTGACCAGATTCTGGATGTACTCCTCCTCGTTCTTAGCAGCCATCTTATGCTCCCGCACACGACGCATTGAAGCCAAAAGCTGCTCCATGGTATTGCCAGTTCCTTGCTCGAATTCATGGATCTGCTTTTGCAGCTTGGCGTTTATGCTAGCAGTGGTGTCTAGATCAACCTTCAAGACCTTCATCTCCTCCTTGATTGAACTTTCCTCGGATATCATGTTGCGATATCTAATGGCTTCTTCTTTAAGATCGTGCACCGCGGCTGTGAGTTGATCATTTTCTTCGAGGATTGAACCATAGTACTTCTCTTCTTCTTTGTAGGCCTTGATATTCTTATTACAAGTCTGGAGAGTCTTTTTCAGAGCGGCGATTTCCTTGTTCTGGGCTTGGATGGTCTTCTCTCTGACATTAACCATGATTCTGCTCCTGTCCATATCCTTCTTGTTCAATTCAGCATCCTCTTTAGAAGCTTTGGCTTCTTGCGTCAGTTGCTGTAACTTTTCGGTAATTTGCGGATCGTAGTACTTCATGGACACAGGACCCTTCGCTACCAACTTCTTGTTTCGCTCGAGATATCCATCCATGACTCCAAGCATACGATTGATCTCGTCAGTCTCTTCGGGGTGTCTCTCGGAGATTTTCTTGAAGTTCCCGACAATGAAGTTCTTGATCTCGTCCTTCAAACCGTCGGCACTCAGACCCTTTGGAAGATCTGGGGCTGGAACCGAAGTCTTAGCATTGGGAAACCTCATCTCCCAAATGTGTTGTGCGTTGGAAATGGGTTTGTTTTCAGTAGATTTCGGGTGTTTGAGGAGGAAATAGGTGCCTGGATCGACTCCTGGCGGCAGACACACAGTTTCGCAGTTCTTGTTGGCAATATTGTACGCGACGTTCTTCGAACCACGCTTCGGATTTTGACGAGTTGGTGTAGCAGGTACCTTGGTGGCATTTGCTTGGGATTCTGGCGGTGTGGCGTTGGCAAGCTTCTTGGGGGAAGGCTT
>QGMG01000159.1:0-47882 GCA_007825325.1 Lachnellula cervina | reverse complement strand
CTGGCTGGCTGGCTTGAGTTATGCGAATGGGGTTTGGGTTGGGTTGTTGGGTTTGGGTGGATGGATGGATGGATGGATGGTGGATTTTGGATTTTGGGGTTGAGTATAAGGTGGAGGGGGAGAAGATGCAAGGATTGCTCGAGGGGGGAGGTGGGGAGGGGAGAGGGCAGAAGAGAGAGGGGAGTGGGAGTGGGAGTTAGGGGGGACAAAGAGGGAAAGAGGTGAGAGAGGGAGAGAGTCGGTGCTCCTGCTGATGATCAAAATGATAGATGCAGTGGATACGGTAAATAATGATTGGAAGGTAAGAAATGACTTGTCTAAGAGTTTGGCAAATGTTATTAAATGACATGATTGTTCTAGCGGAGTGATAAAGGCTCGCCCTGCAAGATCCACAGCCGGCCAAAGGTACGAACAACTCTTTGTAGATGATACAGGCGCGCGCGTTTGTCCAGGGAATCGATGCGAAACTGGGAGACTTTGTTGTAAAGCACCGGAAAGATATTTGCATCGGCCTGGTGTGCAGCATCCCAAGGTACTGCTGATGAGTATCGGGCTTATCCATTGGAGGGTTTTGGATGCTAGTTCGTTTCCCTGGGGGCTTGGCTTGGATGTTGGTCTTGCTAAGGACTCTCGCCGTAGCTGCTGCACCGGGGGTTTTTATGGTGGGCTTGAGGATCCTATCACTGATGAAGGTGTCGGACTAGTTGTGGATGTCACGGATATTGGATAGTCTCTAGTTGTTCCTTGCAACGACTGCTGGTCATGGGAAAATGAGATCCGATAAATGGGCGAAGAGGAGAAATACTCCTTCAGCTCGAATGCCGTTCAGGTCTTGATGGAAAATAACAACGTTGATGCCAGTGCAGCAAAGAGGCTACTGGAGCTCGATATGGCGGACCACCAGCAACTGTATGACCAACCTTTGAACCAGCTATTGGCAGATCTGCCCATGGAATCTGTCATCGTGCGGTGGTTCGGCCTTCTCGACCTGGCAATTGGCTTTATGGTCCATGACTGCGCCTGGCTACCACAAGAATGCAACCAGACCCCAGTGATTGACGAATAAGTCTACGTATTGCTTTGATTCGGAAAACCAACTCTCGGATTGTGACAATGCTCTTGAAGAGTCAGTGTTTTCTAATAACGGATTAGTACCGACTGAAAGTTCCGGTATGCCTAGTTACAACTCTGTTGCACAAGGTTTGGCAGCAAGCACCGTTCAATTGCGCGACAACTAGGTGTAAACTATAACCTAAGAACGGGACCATTCACTCTAATGAGATAGAGAACATGGATGCGTTAAAACCCTAAGACTCGCATATTGCTCAAGAAATAGGGTTGGTGACTTCACTTGGAACCGGGGCACAGAAAGAGGGGACTACTTTTATTTTCATACCAGAACCGACGACGCTCCTCGATGACAAGGTTTGGGCAATGTGCTTTCCAACCAGATAGTTCGCTAGCAGTTGACGGCTGGTTCTCGAGCCATACAACTATGTTACTGCCCTAGATGGAAAGGGGTTCAGGAACCATCTTTGGACGCACTTGACGCTTGGTTCGCAGTGGCAACAATATGACTCGACATTATTCGCAGCACAATCACCATTCTCAACAACATATCTCCAGAGGATGTAAGCCCTTGCACCACATACAATACACGCACATATTGAGAGAGATCTACAGGCTAGATGACATTGAAGACAATTCCCCAATGCGCCGAGGAAGTCCAGCTACTGACAGGACCTTCGGTATAAGGCCAAACTATCGACTCGGTCAACTTCATGTACGTGAAGTGCCTGGAAAGCCTCACGAAAGTCTCAAGTAGTAGTACATGTCTTTCCACTTTTCTGGGTAAGGTCTTATCCAGCTGAGCTCTGCAGCTCGCTAATGTTCTGCGGAAGGAATCAAAGATCTTGCACGTTGGCTAACAACTCGATTTGCACTGGGCCTATCATTGCAGCGTCCACAAGTGAGCAGGAGCACTTCAGAGACGCCGAACAGAGTAAGTGGAGCATCAATTGCATGCGTAGAAAACACAGGTGGATTGCTTAGGCGCGACTTCACATCCGAGATTCTCTTCCTAGCCCTTGTTTCTAGTCATGGAATAAAGAAATGAAGGCTCGAATACTAATATCCTGCACAGTCAGTGCCGAGACGATTACCTGGATCTTGCTTCTACTGAAGGGGCACACAATGACTTTGACCAACGCAATTACTCACTCCCGCTGATCCACGCGCTGCAGCGGGAGTGGCAGATCTTCTGATATGAAGAAGCTTGTGGTCGAATTCTTGAGGATAGAGGAAGTTTGAAGTACACGAAACATGTCTTGGGAGGGCAGAGACTGAGCGGATTGAGGTGGGTGTTGGAGAGAAGAATTGGATTGTCCGCTTGGCTCTTTTGCGGCTGAAGCCGTCGTAAAACACTGTACCGGACCGGTAAGGGGCTTGGGTTGATCGGAGATACTCGCATAGAATGATGCTACGCATGGTGGATTCATACTGAAAGGTTTGCGTTCGTAAGATTGTACTGTAATAAGTATCTCCATCTTCTACTCGCTTGAATAGGAAGTAAAGTAAGTCTGTTGGTGCAAAGTAAAGAAGTATACTCCTGGGTCTCGTGATATTCGTGATCTCCGTGATGCTTCAGCCTTCCAGGTTCCCTTCGTACCGCTACTTCAATCAAGGCGCGAGCTAAGGCAGGCGGAGATGTCAGTTTAATTACCTGGCCTTAACTTAAACGAGATCTAGACTGTCACTAGAACTTCTTTTTCACTCGGTAGATTTAGGAGTCTTTAGGAATCTCTACAGTACGTAGTGTAGTACCAGTGTAGTACCATTGAAATTTAATTTCTCTTCCTTCCCAATAAAACATATCATAAAATCCTCCTACAGTACCTTGTCTGTATTTTTTATCCCTTGCAGTATTCCTTCCTTCAAGCGCAGCGCGGCAAAGCCCCGCGTCCGCGGCTATCAAAACGCCCACTTGCTTGCTTACTGTCCCGATTGGATTTAGACTTGACTGTAAGCGCGACTTCGACTCCTAATTTTTGTGACCAGATCAGATACTGGATGTCCTCAAACCAATTCCCCTTCTCACATGCTCTCCGGTGATTTAGTAATTGATTGAGCGCAAAAAAATACCGCCATCGATGCCGCGTCTCCCTCCAACAGTCCTCTACCTCTAGATCCCAATCGCACGTCCACGTTCATTCATCTGGGTCCAGATCCAGCCGCGGGCAAACTGCCCAGGGGGTCACACAAGAAAGTCAGCTTGGGACAGACTGGCAATTTCAGCAAATCGACGGCCACAACGTCTGCCATTGCTCCTCGAATCCGCCCAAAATGCTCCCTCGGCACCATGGATCGTCGTATTCGAATGGGAAGAAGCACGACTATGAAGAAAAGACGTACAGCATATCCCCACACAGGTAGGATGACGCCCCTAATTATCCCACAGTCAGCGCAGGTGAAAGCTAACTGCGCGCGCAAAACTAGATTCCAACCCAGATCCACACCTCCGGCTGCCAGAAAAAGGCGACAACTCCTCATAAGGCTCGGTGGGGTGCTAGCAGTGCTCCTGTTTGGATTCTTTGTATGGCCCGGAGCCTCAATACTATCAATTTTCTCTTTCGGCTTTCTGTCTTCGGGTGAAGACTTCCAATTGGAAACGGTGCGATATTATGACCTGTCGAATGTACAAGGCACCGCAAGAGGATGGGAACGAGAGGAACGAATCCTCCTGTGCGCACCTTTGCGAGATGCCGAGTCTCATCTGCGAATGTTCTTTTCTCATCTACATAATTATACCTACCCCCACCACTTGATTGATTTGGCTTTCTTGGTGTCCGATTCCAAGGACCGGACGTTGCCACTGTTGTCTGAACTTTTGGAGCAGCTTCAGGCGGATGAAGATCCAAAGATGCCATACGGAGAGATTTCTATCATTGAGAAGGATTTTGGACAAAAGGTCAACCAGGATGTTGAGAGTCGTCACGGATTTGCTGCGCAGGCAAGTCGAAGAAAGTTGATGGCACAGGCAAGAAATTGGCTGTTGAGTGCGGCGCTACGACCATATCATAGCTGGGTTTACTGGAGAGATGTGGATGTTGAGACTGCCCCTTTCACTATCTTGGAAGATTTGATGCGACATAACAAGGATGTTATTGTGCCAAGTGAGTTAACCATCTCATTCTCTCAGAATTTTCTAATTTAAACAGATGTCTGGCGACCACTTCCCGATTGGCTTGGAGGCGAGCAACCCTACGATTTGAACTCATGGCAAGAATCCGAGACGGCTCTGGCATTGGCAGATACTCTGGACGAAGATGCTGTCATTGTGGAAGGCTATGCGGAATACGCGACTTGGAGACCCCATCTTGCATACCTCCGAGACCCATACGGAGATCCTGATATGGAAATGGACATTGATGGTGTGGGAGGTGTCAGTATTCTGGCCAAGGCCAAGGTGTTCAGATCCGGTGTTCACTTCCCAGCCTTCAGTTTCGAGAAGCACGCCGAAACAGAAGGATTTGGAAAGGTAGGATCTACGTGTTCTATAGATAATAGCAAAGCTAATACCGAACAGATGGCTAAACGCATGCAATTTTCTGTAGTGGGTCTACCACATTACACGATCTGGCATCTGTACGAGCCCAGTGTTGATGACATTCGGCACATGGAGGTATGTAATTCTAGGCCTCTTTACGCTACACCCACTAATTCATCTTAGGAAATGGAACAAGAACGTCAAGCCCGTGAGCAAGAAGAGAAGGACCGCGTTGAGCGAATGAAAAAGATCAAGGACCAGTTTGCCGACCCTAACAACCAGTGGGAGAAGGACAAGACAGATATCCAGAATGAGGCTATGAAGGAGAAGAAGGCAAAGGAGGATGCGGAAACGGGTACTGAAAATCCAGCAGCCGGACCAGAATCTGCGGCAAAGCCTGATACCTCGGTTGGAACTCCGCCTGAAGCCAAGGTTGAGGATGTCACTGCAGCCAAGAATAACCCGGCAGTTTAAGTAAGGATGTTCTTTGGAGGATCCATCGATTTTTTACTAACATATTTCAAGGCTCAAATATGTCAAAGAAAAACTCGATTGAGTGACTTCCAAATCGTTTTCTTCTTACAAAGCTACCCTAGGGAGTTTTGGAGGACTTGATACCTCCAAGACATATTGAAGGTGTAGACGGAATGTTGAAATGAATCATAGGCGTTGGGATTGGAATTGCTTAGGCGTAGATCTGGTCCGTGGCCCCGATCTGGGCATTTATGTTCATTAGAGCCACTTTCCCCCGGCCGAGGTCTCTGTAGTGTAATTTGGGAGACTTCTTGTACAATTATAGACGGCCTGGGACATATTGCACTTTTAAAGGCATGAATTTATCCTTTTAGAATACGATTTGTAACTCCTATATTAATAACCTGAAATATACGTGGAGATTAGCAAAATATACCTATCCTATTCCTGTGTACCTATGAAGATAAACAAGGGATCGTCACGTGACTTCAATCTTGACAGATGCGTCGCATCTAGACGACTGGGAATTATTTTTCTATAAGTCCCAACAGCTTCCTACCAACGGGACAAACATCGCACACCTATTTTCGAGCTTGATTCGAATTATCTCCACGAATCTCTTAGACAAATAGGGTTTCTTTTAGGCAAAATCCGTCTAGTAATTTCAAAGGAATAACTGGGATCCATCCATGCTCACCAAGGCTCCGAGTACGCCTTGTATCATACACTGTACAACACAACATGAGCAATGAAGACGTCCAAGCCGCAGACAACACCCTGGCACTAGCTCCTCCTACCTATCTCCCACCTTCATCCAAAGCCAAACCATCACACACCAACGGCACAATGTCTACCTATTCTTCCTCGCTCCGCCGCACGCCCGTCTCGGTGGCAGTCGACCCTGTAGCGCTCATCACGACAGAATGCATAACGGTCACGTCCGCGATGCGGAAACACGCGCGGTGGGCGCACAGTTCTGTTTCTGCTATCTTGGGCGGCAGTCATGTACCTATGCCGCAGAATTCGCGGCCGGGCACACCTAGAGACGACACTGGGAGGAAGGGGAAAGGCGCGCCGAGGATTGGGACCGGTGGGTTTGGGGCAGATGGTGGTGAGGATGGGGGGCTAGCGAATCGGTGGGGACTGAGGGGGAAGAAGGGGAAGAGTATGCAGGATAATCCGTTGATGGCGGGGTTTGGGAGGTTAAGGAGGGAGTTGGCTGGTTGTAGAGGTATGTTTTCCCTTCAAACTTCAAGTAAGTAGGGAAATAAGAAGGGGGTGCTAATCATGGGAATGGGAAAATAGATATCCATCAGTTCGACACGCCGTCCCTCTTGCATCCATTCCTACAAGTCATACAAGCTTCCGCGACATCTGCCCCTATTACCTCCCTCGCCCTGGTCGCTATAACGAAGTTCTTCTCCTACAACTTAATAAGCCCTGACTCGCCACGGCTTTCTCTCGCCATGCAGTCCCTCTCTGCAGCTATTACACATTGCCGATTTGAAGCCAGCGATTCTGCAGCAGACGAGATCGTGCTGCTACGAATATTGAAGCTTATGGAAGGAATGCTTTCCGGACCAGGAGGAGATCTACTTAGTGATGAGAGCGTCTGCGAGATGATGGAGACAGGACTTAGTATGTGCTGCCAATCGAGGTTATCCGAGCTTCTGAGGAGGTCCGCCGAGATGTCTATGGTGAAGATGTGCCAAGTTATTTTCGAACGACTGAAGCATCTTGAGATTGAGGCGGGGGATAATTCGGAGGCCCTGGATGAGAAGACAAAGGAGGATATGTTTACAGTGAAAATGGATCCATCGGCGAACGCGAATGATGCGGTGAAATCATCGTTAGCTGCTCCCCCGGATTCTAGACCTTCATCAAGTTTTGACAAAACGAGGAATGGACCTTCGAATTCCAATTCGCTGGACAATACTTCGGAGCTTGGAGTTGGACCTGCTTCTGAGTCTTCTGATGAGGCCCCCATAAAACCGTACTCTTTGCCGTCAATACGGGAGCTTTTCAGGGTATTGGTTGATTTATTGGATCCGCATGACAAACAGCATGCTGATGCTATGAGAGTTATGGCTCTACGGATTATCGATGTGGCGTTGGAAGTTGCTGGGCCTTCGATTGCCAAGCATCCCAGCCTTGCCACCTTGGCAGAGGACCGACTTTGCAGGTACCTGTTCCAACTGGTTCGGTCAGATAATATGGCTATATTACACGAATCTCTTATTGTTGCGGGGACATTGTTAGCAACATGTCGTGGAGTTCTAAAGTTACAGCAGGAGTTGTTCCTTTCTTACTTGGTGGCTTGTCTACATCCTCGGGTGGAAATCCCAAGAGAACCAGGCATTGACCCATCTCTCTATGCTGGAGTACCACAGGCTCCAAAGCTGGTCAAACAACCAAGTAGCGGGACAGAAACTCCAGTCCCAGTAAAGGACCGCCAAAAGCTGGGAATGGAAGGAGGTTCAAGAAAACCTGACGCACGAGAAGCTATGGTTGAGAGTGTGGGTGCTCTCGCAAGGATACCAAGTTTCATGGTTGAGCTTTATGTCAACTATGACTGTGAGGTTGACCGGGCAGATTTGTGTGAAGACATGGTGGGCCTCTTGAGTCGAAATGCCATTCCGGACTCAGCAACCTGGAGCACGACAAGTGTTCCTCCGTTATGTCTAGATGCTCTGTTGGGTTACATCCAATTCGTAGCGGATAGACTAGACGACGAGCCTGAGTATGAAGGATATCCTGGCGTCGCAAAGTTGAGAGAACAGCGACGAAGAAAGAAGATTATCATCCAGGGGGCTTCCAAATTCAACGAGAACCCAAAGGCTGGACTTGCATATTTGAGTGCTCAAGGGATCATTGAGGATCCTACAGATGCAGTCTCGGTGGCACGTTTTCTTAAAGGCACAACGCGAATCTCAAAGAAGATGTTTGGAGAATTCATCTCAAAGAAGGGCAATGAAGCTATTCTTGAAGCTTTGATGAGCAATTTCGATTTTGCAGGGAAACGGTTAGATGAGGCTCTCCGTGAACTCCTAGAAACCTTCCGGTTACCAGGAGAATCCGCGTTGATTGAACGAATCATCACAGTCTTTTCGGAGCAGTATATCAAGGGTGCCAAACCGGAAGGCATCACCGAAAACGATGCTATTTTTGTTCTGACCTACGCCATTATCATGCTCAACGTTGATCAACACAGCCCGAAAATCAAGTCACAGTCCCGGATGCAGTATGAGGATTTTGCCAAGCAAGTCAGAGGCGTTAATGGGAATAAGGACTTTGATCCTGAATTTCTGAGAGCCATATTCGAGGAAATCAAGAGTAATGAGATTATTCTGCCAGACGAGCATGATAACAAGTTTGCTTTTGATTATGCCTGGAGAGAGCTTCTTCTGAAAACTGGAACAGCGGGCGATCTTGTTCTTTGCGATACCAACATATTTGACGCGGATATGTTTGCTGCGACTTGGAAGCCTGTGGTGGCGACCTTGTCGTATGTGTTCATGTCTGCTAGCGATGATGCAGTGTTCTCGAGAGTGATAAACGGCTTTGATCAATGTGCAAGAATAGCTGCCAAGTATGGCCTGACGGAAGCTGTGGATAAGGTTGTTTACTGCTTGAGCTACATCACTTCATTGGCTACCGAGAGTCCGTCAAATACTACCCTCAATACTGAGATTCAGGTTGGAGAGAACAGTGTCATGGTCAGCGAGCTTGCAGTCAAGCTTGGAAGGGATTTCAAGGCACAATTGGCTACTGTTGTGCTGTTCCGAGTCGTCACTGGAAGTGAGACTGTTATTAGGGACAGTTGGAAACACGTAAGTTCAAACATCTCAGATTACAATGCTCCTGACGCTGACAATTTATCAGATCGTGCGAATATGGCTAAACCTCTTCGTAAACTCGCTGATACCCCCTTTCTTTGCGCCCAATCGCATGGAGATTCCTCCAATACCGCTCCAGAACCCATCGCAGGTGATAGACCGCGGTCCGAAGCAAATTGACACTGGTTTATTCTCAGCGTTCACTTCGTATATTTCAAGCTATGCTGCAGATGATCCACCAGAGCCGTCTGATGAAGAGTTGGAGAGTACGTTGTGTACGGTGGACTGTGTCAATGCTTGTCATATGGGAGATGTTTTCGCGAATGTGGTGTAGGTTTTCAAGCCCCCTCGCCTAGCTTCTATGCTGACTCTTGTAGAAACATGCCTGTGGATTCCCTTAAACCACTGGTGGACGCTTTACTTTCGGAGCTTCCAGATGACCCAACTTCTGTAGTTATCTCTGTCAAATCCGAGACTGAGGCACCTGTGTCACCAAATGGCCCTAAGAGTCCCGCTGGTCCATTATATGACCCATCGATGGTCTACCTCCTGGAGCTCGTGACAGTTCTTGCTCTAAAGGATAAGGAGACCATTGCGGCTCTTGGTGCAGATGTTGGGGAAGCATTACAGAATGTTTTGCGAAACGCGGCTAGTTACCACAGTATCATGATTGCCAGGACAATGTTCTACCTCCTTCACCTTCTTCATGCTAGCTATGTAAGAATCATGCATCTTGATATTGAAATTCCTACTGACATTTGTAGGAACACTCCTTCCTCCGCGTTCCAGTTGTGCTCCACACAATATCCAGCTTCAAGAAAGACCTCTTTGACAAATCTGCACCGCTTGTCCTCCAAGGTTTGAACCAATGCATTGATGAACCAGGCCCTCTCAGAAATGAGATCATGACATCTCCTGATTTCTGGGTAATCCTCCGCAACCTCACAGGCAATGCCCAATCAGCACCAACCGTATTTAAGATCCTAGAAGACGTCGCCGTCGGCTCCCCACCAACAATAATGGCAGACAACTACGAATCAGCCGTCAAGCTCCTAAACGAATTCGCATCAGCCGGTAGCGTCGGGTCCACAATAGAACAGAAGAAAGACCGCAGAGTGCGAAAAGGAAAAGGAGAGCCGCAAGTCACGCCAGTGAAACAACCAAAAGTAGACGCAGCAGTAGCGAGGGGAGTGAAGGCTATTCAAATGATCTACTCTCTTACGACACGGATACCAGTTCTAATGAAACAATCACACCTCGAAAGTAAAGAAGCTTGGGCCGCCTACTGGTCACCTATCTTCCGCGCCCTGACGACACAATGCACGAATCCGTGTCGTGAGATACGACACCAGGCGTTCTCTTCGCTGCAACGCGCGCTTCTTTCGCCCGAGTTGACATCAGGAGAGCATGAGGAATGGACGGCTATTTTCGGCGAAGTTCTCTTCCCCTTGATAGTAAGGCTCTTGAAGCCAGAAGTTTATAGTTCTGATCCTGTGGGTATGAGCGAGACGAGGGTACAGGCTGCGACGCTGCTGTGTAAGATATTTTTGCATTACCTGGTGTTGCTGAGTAAGTGGGAGGGCATGTTGGGTCTTTGGTTGAAGATCCTGGATATTATGGATCGGTTGATGAATAGTGGGCAGGGTGATAGCTTGGTACGTTGCTCCCTTTCTTCTATATTGCAGACGTGTGCTAATGCTGGTGGTCGTATAGGAAGAAGCAGTTCCCGAATCCCTAAAGAACATCCTCCTCGTCATGTCCAGCTCTGGCTACCTGGTCCCGCCCTCGCAAGACGCCAGCCAAGAAAAGCTCTGGACCGAGACGTGGAAGCGTATCGATAGGTTCTTGCCTGACCTGAGAAAGGAATTAGATCTAGATCCGAAACCAGAAGAAGCAAAACCAGTGGAGGAGAAGAAAGCCGAGGAGGTAAAGGAGCTTGCCGTTGCGCCTGTTTCGTAGACTGGACGGGTGGCCAGCGATGTAAAGACTGTTGCTTGTTTATGTGTGTGATGGAGACAGGGAGGCAATTGTACAGTAAAGAAGCGTTCTTGGATTCATTGCAGTTAATGGCAAGGTGGTGGTGCTGGGATGTGATGTGATAGGCATTTCGATTGATGGCGAGGAAGCAAAATGTGTATGATGGCTGATTGGCTGGCTGGTATAGACAGCGAGTCTGGTCGATTAGAAACGACCTTGTATAGAAGAAAAAAGAACGTTTGGCATCTTGATCTTACTTTTCAATACACTTGGCTGAGATTGTAGTCACCGGAGTTGAATTATGGGTAGCTGTTTGGGGATTTGTGTAGCAAGTGCTACTTGTATGCATCTGTTCCTCTTTTTGCTGTCTATCGTGCCTTTCTTCTATGTACCTATGTATACCATTCGTCTCGGAACGGCTTATACAAGTGTCTGTCTGCCTCAGAGACGTTTGAGCTGATTCGTTTCAATGCTTTGGTTTGCAATTCGTATCTTGTGTCCAACGGCTGGTTGGACGATATCTCTCCACCGGTTGATTTTCTAGATAAATCGCATCGGATGGGTGAGCCACGAGCCACGCGCTGCTGTACTCTCGCCTGATTCGCGCCCACCCCGCCTTTGCTCCCGGGGTTTGCAACCCTTTGCTGATACAGGGTGAGATCTCTGTGTATTGCAGGGAAGATTTAGGGATGGGTTTTGCGTATCCTAGCTAGTTAAGACAGGCGATTATACCTCTTCTCCCTCTTCTGTGGCGACTCGAGATAATAGAGCCTTGCTCTTGCTTTTCTCAGAATCAGGATATTGCTCGAGTCAACTGGCATTTCAAGTCGCATCCCAAATTGTGAACTCTACTTGCTCACTGGAAAGTTTTTTCATCCAACGCCTAGACACTCTACTCTACCATGAAGACCTACAGTTCCTACAACGTATCCGTAAGTACCTGCCCATTGCACCAGCTGCATCCCCTCCCTATCCCGTGACCCCACCCCAGAACCCAAACTCAACGTCGTCCCTCAACCAGGTCATCCTCTTCGCCGCCTTCGGCTCCCTGTTCACGGGCTACTCTCTCGCCATCATCGTCGCGACAGTAGGACAGCCCACCTGGTACGCATCGCTGCACCTGGAGCCCGACGCCACGGCGCCGGGCTACGCTCACACAACGACCATCATCGGCGCGTCGAATGGCGTGTTTTTCGCGGGTGGGACGTTGGGCTGTTTGCTGGGCGGGTGGCTGGGTGATAGGTTGGGACGGGTGATGGGGTTTAGGGTTGCTGCTACTGTTGGGATTGTCGGGGCTGCGATCCAGACTGGGGCTGTGGATCAGGGGATGGTAAGATTTAATTTTTAAGTACCAGTTATTGTTACGCAGACAGTTATTATTGCTTCTCGGTTTTCTTGATTGCTGGCTGGCTGATCTGTGGTAGTATCTCGTTGGAAGAGTGATTACTGGTCTTGCGGCGGGCCAGACGATGGTCGCTATGCCGACTTACTTTTCTGAAGTTTCGCCTCCTCGGTCTCGCGGCTTGATGGCCGGTGCTCATGGATCGGGCATTAATATAGGCTATGCGTTTGCTGGATGGGTTGGGTCAGTAGTATACGTGAGCTGGTTTAGAATCCGAGGCTGCTCTACTGATGCTGTATAGGTACGGATGTTTCTTCGAATCCAAATCATCTTTTGGCTGGCGCTTCCCGAATGCTGTTCTAGCTCTCTGGGGCTTGTGTTTATTGGGAGGATCTTTTTTTGGTGCGCAATAAACCCCCCCCTCTATCTTCACGGTTATAAGAAGAAAAAGAAAAAGAAACTGCTAAATTGGTCTGTGTTTTTCTTTTTCCAGTTCCCGAGAGTCCTCGCTGGCTGGTATCTCGAGGCCAAGACGACAAGGCATTACAGATCCTCTGCAAGCTACACCACGACCCATCCACCGACACCGAAGACCACTTCGCGCACCAGGAACTGCGGTTCATCAAGAGCCAGTTGGAGGTCGACCTCACGCTGATCACGGAGCATGGACAGTGGCAGTTATTCACCATGCCCACGTACCGGCGCCGCAGCATCCTGGGATTCTTCCTCATGATGGGGGGCCAGAATGTGGGCGTGCTCGTTATTAATAACTATAACACGCTGCTGTACCAGTCGCTGGGCCTCTCTAATATGCAGGCTTTGGTCGTGGGCGCTTCGTATAATACTTGGGCTGCGTTGGCGAATGTCGCTGGTGCAACGGTTTCGGATCGGTTGGGACGGCGTAGGGCGCTTTGTAAGTTGTTCTTTCTGTCTGTCTTTCTATTCTCGTTGAGTGTATGAATGTATGAAGAAAGAAACGCTCTTCTGAATAAATGATTGATGGATTGATTAATTCTCTGATAACTAGTAATCGGCTACGCTGGCTGTGTCATCATGTTCAGCATCGCCACAGGCCTCATTGCCACATTCAGCGAAAACGCATCAAAAACATACGCCGGCGCCGCAGTTGCGTTTCTCTTCCTCTACGTATTCTTGTAAGTTAAGCCACGCCACGTATTTCCTCCCCTTCACTCTGCATTTTCCAAACCCATACAAACAAACACACACACACGCATGTACACAAAACCCCATACCTAACGCCCTGCCACAGCTACGGCGCCCTCATCGACGTCAACCAGTACACCGTCGCCTCGGAGATCTTCCCCTCGCACCTCCGCTCCCAAGGCTCCTCGTACTCCTTCGCAGCCCTGTTCCTGACCGACGTGCTGTGGGTGGACCTAGCTGCTACGGCGCAGGCGAGTATAGGGTGGAAGTACTATCTTGTGTTTCTGTGTCTTGGGATTGTGCATTTTGTGCATTTGTGGTTCAGGCTTCCGGAGGTATGTACTTCCCGTGCTTTGGATTTTATTTCTCGTGCATTTGGATTCTCGGGCCTTAATTGTCTGCCTTTGGATTTCTTAGGCTTTGGATGAATTTGCATTAGCTAACTCACCGATGCGTGGTACTCTAGACCTCTGGTCTAGCGCTAGAGGAAATAGACGTCTTGTTTGGCAAAGAGCAAAGGGCTAGTTCGAATGAAGAGCCCAAGGTTATGACGGCTGTTGTTGAAGAGGAGTAAGCTGGGATTTCCTGACATGGTAAATATATCTGTGTCGTTGTTGTAGGTTATATGGCACTACGGGATCTTGAAAGCAAGCAAAGACTACGCTTGTATCTGCAAACACGCGCGGTTAGTTGGGATATGCTGCTTTGGTTTTCATAGGTGTAGTGTGGTGGGGTGTGATGTAGTGTCGTGACTGGGAATTATCTATTGAAGATGGAAGAGCAGGGACAAAGTACTGTTTACTTCTATAGTGTTTTAGCATTCTCTATGAAATGAAAGTCGCTATTCTTGCAGTAGAGAAGATAAGCGGCACTAGTTTACAGTATGCTAGGCGGCGGGGGATATTTCAAGTTAAGTAATAGTAAGTACCGCTTTTATTCTCTTGTATAAGGAGTATTAGGCTTTTATAGAAAAGGCTATGAAATACTATAGGAATTGAGGTATATAGTAGATTCTTAGAAATGTCTTTGCTAGTACTATTAAGTTCTTTCTACTATAAGAGTTACTTGCTACGGCCGCGGAAGTTTCGGCGACCCTGATGGAATAAGAAGTAGTTAGTTGATTTTAGTATTATTTTTTTCAAGTAGTAATAGGAAGGAGCTAAGTAAGAATAGAATTAATTGTAGTGCAGTTGAACCTTCTTAGGTACAAGGCGTGGTTCTAATCTTGATATAAGGATTGAAGGAGAGCTTTCGAAACTGCTCGGGAATTGATAAGATATGAGAGTCATCTAGTAGATTTTCGAGAACAGCTATAGAGCAACGCTATGTACATTTTCTAGGCGTAGTAGGGTAGGGTGAGAATACGCCGCTTATTAGTATAAAGGGCTAGATGCTTAAGAGATAGGAGGCAAGTGCGAGCCTGCGACTAAGAAGTGATCACTACGGAGTATGCTCTCCGCTTTGCCAATCGATGATCTGTCTCAAAAATAGGAGACGCCGCACGGCTGCGGAGTATAGGCGCAAATATCTGAATAAGTAAACCTATTACCGATTTTACGGGAGTATATACCGGTAGATTCTAAGCTTGTGGGGAGATGGCTAGAGAGCTATAAACAGGTGACGATATTCTATCCTCATTAAAGTCAAATATCAAATGTCAGCTTCAAAGTATAGAGGTATAAATAGGGCACTGAAAGACCTTGGCTAGAGTCGGGTACGGTACTACCTCGCCCAGTTCCAAATAGTACCGGAGCGTACCGAGAGATGCAGACATGCAATGCAGCCTGTGGGCACACTGCATCTCAGTCCATAGGGTCCACCTTCCTTAGTTTGACGGTACGGAGGTAGAAAAAGTATACTCCGTACGGAGGTTATCTGCAGCAATGATTCCTTCTGTAGCTTCACCCGAGAGTCCTTCCCACATCGAGATGTTACCCTAGGGTCCTTGAAATGGCAGGATCCAACCGGCATTTCAGAACGCCCATACTGCAGATTCATACTAAAAGGTTCGTGCTATAACAAAAAGCAGGTTTCTCGAATCAAATGTCTATTACTGACTTGCAGCTATTACTTATAAAGAGTGTAGTGACTACGAGGACCAGATCCAGAGTCGTAAATGATTCGAATTATATTTAAGGATTTCTAAATAGTCAGAATAAAGTTTTGGAGCTCCGACTTAAAAGCTGACTTAAAAGCAGCCGTGGGGCAGGATACTAGTCCGAAAGTAGTGCCCCGTACCCCCGCCCCGGCCCGTTCGTTGTTACTTCCGGCGTAAAGCTACTGTACAGGGTACTGCGTAGTATTTTCATGCATCTTGTCACAATATACGGAGAATGGTTTTACGAAATATAAGGCTTTCATAGTTTCTAGTAGCTGGAAATAACCCTATTCAAGTATACAAAGAGTTTCTTCGTATTCCAATATCCAATAGGAGATAAACTACAGGGCCAGGGGTTTACTCCGCTAATAAATACCTTGAATTAACATAGTCATATCCTGGTTCTAAGTGAGAAGGGCAATCTTTCTAATTATACCCTGCATTATCGTATTAGATTATATGGGTGGATCTTAAGTGGGTGTTTGTTTGTCCGATGTCCAAGGATCTCTTCCACCAATTAATACCTTGCTTAGCCATGTTATAAACTATGAATTGCAGATTAGGTGATAACACCCTGTAACAGAATATATCTACGTGTACCCTTGCTCCCAAGTATCACAAAAGAACGCGTCTTACGCTCTCCTAAAGCTCCGCGTCAAAAATACTTTTTCATTCAATCAGTCACCTTCAACATCACTGCCGCTAATACCTGGGAATTGACTTGGTACCAAGACACTGCATCCGCCATTGCGAAACTCTAGAATGACTTATACTGTTCCCCTTGTTATTAACGGGCTTGAAGTTCACACAGACATCAAGCTCGATATCTTAGACCCGATAACCGGAAAACTGCTATGGCACAGTTCTGCAGCCTCGGCCAAGGAAGTCAATGAAGCTATCAATGCTGCCAAAGCAGCGTTTCCAAGCTGGTCCAGTACCAATGCAATTGTGAAACGAGACATCTTGCTCGCTGCAGCTGATATCTTTGATAAGAAAGTGGCTGAGCTTTCGAGTATTGTGAAGTCTGAGAGTGGCTGCCCTGATCTCTGGACCGATGCTGTTACGCAACCAGCAGGAACAGGATTGATCCGCGACGTTGCTGGAAGGATCACCAGTATTACTTCTACGGTTCCTACAATGAGAGATGAGAATGCACACGCAATTGTGTACAAAGAACCCTACGGGGTAGTGCTTGCCATCGCACCATGGTTAGTCAACGTCTGCGCTCCCATTCTATCTTTCCACACGACTAAACCTTTCTGGATACAGGAATGCCCCATACTATCTTGGTATCAGAGCCATTATTTTTGCTCTTGCGACTGGGAACACGGTTGTTATGAAAGGCTCCGAACTTTCTCCCCGCGCCTTCTGGTTCATTGCGTCTGTTTTCCAAGAAGCCGGTCTGCCTAACGGAGTTCTCAACTTCTTGACCTGCCGCCAACAAGACGCTGCCGAGTTCACCAAGGCCATTATCGAGCACGAGGCTGTTCGAAAGGTCAGTTTCACGGGCAGTTCCAACGTGGGAAGAATTATAGCGAGTTTGTGTGGGAAGAATCTGAAGCCATGTATTCTTGAGCTTGGGGGAAAGGCAGGCGCCATCATTCTGGATGATGCTGAGATTCAAAACGCTGCAGTACAGTGCGCTCTCGGATCTTTCCTTTATGTAAGTCAAGCTCGGTCTTTCTTGTATTGACAACGAATTAATGTTCCATCAGGCTGGACAGGTGTGTATGGCTACGGAGAGGATAATTGTTCACAAGGCTATTGCTCCTGCGTTTTCCACGGCACTTGTAGCAGCCATTGGACAAGTTTTTCCAGTTGATGGACCAGCTCCTGTTTTGATTTCCTCGGCTGGAGCTGCAAGGACTCGCACCCTCGTCGATGATGCATTAAGAAAAGGTGCAAAGTTTTTCTCCGGGAATTTGGATACACAGGAAGTTTCCTTGACACACATCCGCCCAATTGTCCTAGAAGGTGTTGATAGCAGCATGGATATATATTACCAGGAATCATTCGGCCCGGTGGTATCGTTCATTGTAGTTGAGAATGAAGAAGAGGCTATCAAGGTTGCCAACGATACAGAATACGGTCTCGCAGCGTCGGTATTCACACAAAACTTGGAGACTGGTCTACGCGTTGCTCGAAAAATCGAATCTGGGTAAGATAGTTTTCCAATACAAAAGGCAATACAGAGCTGACAGACTTCTAGAGCAATACACATCAACAAGATGACCATCTTCGATGACCCAAATGTGCCGCATGGTGGAGTAAAGTCAAGTGGGTATGGGAGATTCAACGGGGACGCTGGGATGAATGAGTTTTTAAAGACTAAAGGGGTTACATGGAATTCTGTGTAGGTAGAGCTTACGCTACATGGGATCGAATAGTATTAGCTTCCTGAGTGCGATGCAAGTTACTGTAGCTTTATGATAATCCTACAGTACTTGTTTCATCTCTCTGCTTTAGTCTGTTTGATCGCTCGTTGCCTCGTATCGTCAAAGACTCTAACTCTGCTTTTTGTCTTTAGAATCCTGATACACATACAATAGAAGGCATCAAAATATATAGTCCACAGCTTACTTGCTTCATATATATATACGGAATCATAGGCCCTTGGGGCAAATCCATGAAGAGTTTGCTAAAAGGGTAGACTACGAAGTACTGTACTATCTTACCACCAAGGTATTATTTTGCTGCCTCTCGCTTAATACTAATAATCCGATTAGTCTAAATAGCTAGAGTAGAGCAATTTACCTAAGGACATGCTATCCTAGCATTCTCCACAAAAGCTAAAGCACCTAATAGGTTGTTACGAATAGCCTTAAGCGAGAGGCAGCAAAAAAATACCTTAGTGGTAAGATAGTACGGTATAAAAGTTACAACCATGGCTGCTGCCTACGGGCGTAAAGGTGACCCGAGATAGTGGTACTTACAACCATGAGTGCACCGACAATTACTTGCGCCCGCGTGAGAACCAGAACCTGGGATTGGACACATCGCTCCGCGGGTGGGATGGAAGCGGCAGGATGCGACCTTGAGGCTTGAGAGCAAATTGTTGGTCAAGGTCATTGTTCCAGATGCAGACAACACCGCAGACAGCTCAAAGTGCAAGGTACGAAGTACCGGTCGAGGGGAATTTTTCTAAGCGAGGCGGTGTCGAGCCAACCCAAGCTATAAATCTGAGGCTGATGGCAAAGTGCTACTCGTAGAGTCGTATTCCGTAAAAGAAAACGGGGTAGCCCAAAGGCTCCGTAGTCTAGCCGCCCCAGCTCCGCAAAATAAGTCTATTCAAGATATAGCGTATGGAGTTTGATTGGCTTCTAGGTTTGTTCCACGGAACTTACTGTTTTTATTCCCCATACTCGCTTTTTTTTTAAGTCTGACACTCCCCACTACTTAGTGCAGATCAATAAAATCCTACGCATATAACTAGCTTGACACCCTAGTATCAGGCTCTAGAATAGCGGGACTAAACTAATTTTAAAGTGAGACTTCTTAATTGAAGCCCTGTCTTTACTTATATCTGAACTCTTTAAGTGGTGCGGAGTATAGAGATATGGAGCAAATATAGTGGGGAGTGCCAGACTTAAAAAAATGCGAGTAATGGCGGCGCAGAACCGCAGAACGATCCCTACTTCCGGATGAGACGTGGCCCTTCTAGCGCCATTCCCTGGAGAAGTCAGGGGCACGGTGTACGCTCTGACAATTTTGTGGGACTTTACGAAGAGAAGTCCAAATCGTATGGCGCAACCAATCGTACTAGTGTCAACTCACTGCACCTAATAGTGAAAAATAGATTAGGTTGCATAGCTAGGTGGGGAACTTCGAAGTGCTTAGGAGACAATTGCAAGTACTAGATTATAACAGTCTTGGGGACTCTAAACCTACAAATATCTTTACGTGTACTCGATTTAGCAACAGTCGAAAGTCACAAAGTGTCCATGAGATGGTTTACTACAGTACATTCCAAAACTCATTGTACGGCAAAATGCCCAAGAGACTAACAAACTACAACGTGAACGTGCTCTTCGTAGGAGAAAAAAGTCTCCTAACAAGGCACCAAAATTCGCTTATCTATTAGGACACTTTTTTCTCCTACGAAGAGAACGTGTTAGCAAGCGAGTCCGACCACACACTACCAAGGTTCTGCTATGGGGTCTATAATTAACAACGTATAATTAATTGATCTTAATGTATTAACGATACTTCTTCAGGGTTTTATGGCCCTCTCCACAAAAGTCCAACGCTCCTAGATAAAGGCGGCACTCACGATTATTAGCTTTTGAGAGTTGGTGTTTCACGCCGCAGGGGCACATTATAATCTAGTGCCGCTCTTCATTCTCAGGGGTAGACTTGTAAACTCGCTTAGAAGAAGTCCCCAGTGCCCCAGACGGAAAACAGAAAGCTTTGACATGAAAAACGGGATTGTAACCGAGACAACATGGACACTTTTCTTCATTTCTTCGTACTTCAAAAAGCTCAGTCTCCGTCTTTCGAATCTACTCGTTTAAATCTTGCCGGGTGAAGACTATAGGTACCGGTAGTTACAGCCGAATCGTGTGTCAACAGGGGACGGACGGGTCTCCCGTTACTCGAGTACTGGGATCTAGATTGGCTGCAACCTCGCTACGCAGAAAACGCTCACCAGAAATATCTCTGTACGGAAAACTTACGTAGGTACACTCCTGCAAGAATCCTGGTATTGCAACCTTCTGCCTGCCCCTCCGCGGCCTGTACCCGGGCCCGGGTAACTGGGGTGTAGACCCGTACCATGATCACCTCTGCTATTATGGCTATGATCAGCAGAACCCTAAACGACCTGCCTCATAGAGCTGTTGGAGGTACAATTGAATCTCACCACCAAGGCTTTTTTGTTAATTACCCTGGCTCAGAACTTTGCATTAAGTGACGAGGTGGTTTGATATGGAACCCTAAAAGAGATTCACATTTAATGCTCAAACATTCATTGATCCTCCGTTAATACACTTGACTATAGATGGCTGGACTTCGGTACTATGATGCCTCTGTTACAAGGTGCATAAGCGAAACCAACATAGAAAGTAAATGAGAGCCTTAAGTGGTCAGATTCCACGTACTAGTATGCAAAGAACGCCACTTTAAAGATCCAGCTTTTGTCTGTCAGATCTAGATCTTTGGCTCTTTATATACGACTTCAACTTCATGCTTTTTCAACCATACCGGCCGACATATCAACCGTGATGGGGGATACTGTTAACTTGGCTGACGATCGCCGACATGAACTATTAGCAGCAATTATTCCTCTCGCCATTTTGGCCAATGTGTCAGTCGCACTTCGATTTGTATCGAGAAGAATCCGGGGAGTGGATTTGCGATGGGATGACTACCTGGTTGTCGTTGGACTGGTAAGATATTACAGTGTTATTTGAAGTTTTGTGGCAGAGCGTTTAGCTAATTGTAGGACTTGACAGGTTATCTCTTGGGGATGCTTTATTGTTTCTGTCTATAGTAACTTGCCCCGAATGTCGAAACAATCTTGAATTTGTCACTTACACGCTTGTAGTGGTGTCGATTGGCGTCGGACGACATACCCAAGTTGCTTCAGAGACGGATATGCTGAATTTTTTCAAGGTTAGTTTGCTATTCTTTGGGTCACCAGTTGCTTATTCTTCTCCAGTCCGCATACGTCTACGTGATTATATATTTTGGATCCATCGCAGCTACGAAGCTTTCAATCCTGTGCTTCTATCGACGCCTTTTCCCCGTACGGTCCTCTTTGATTGCAATAAACATTCTCGCGTCAATAGTCATAATGTGGCTTATTGCAACGACCTTGGTTGCAATCTTCTCCTGTACTCCCGTCTCGGCTTATTGGAAACACACCCCCGGATCGAAATGCATTGTATCGGTGCACTTTTACATCGGGAACGCAATTCCAAACATCCTTACTGATTTCGCCATCCTCGCTCTCCCGATGCCTTTTGTCTGGCGGCTTCAGACAACACGCAGTGAGAAGATTGCGCTTACAGGCGTGTTTCTCACTGGCAGCTGTGTTATTGCTGCCAGTATCGCGCGCCTCACACAGCTTCATCAAGTCTCGAATCCAGATTTCATGTGCAAGTCCCTCACTCTCCTACAATACTCCATGTTGCTTTTGCATTCGTTCCCCTTTTTCTTTTGGAAATGTCTAACACAAGGCGCTGCAGGGGCATTCAGCAATTCGGTCATCTGGTGCTCAATCGAGCCTTCGGTCGCCGTCATCAGCGCCTGCCTCCCTACCCTACGGCCAGTAGCAGAGTTCATTCTTCCCAAACAATTCCGCACCCGAAGTTATAGGCAGACGTCGGAGTCCAGGTCCCGCAGCCAGCAGCCGGGCACAGCGATGATGAACCTTTCTTCGAAGAGCAAAAGGGGGGCCGATACAGATTCGGATCCGAAAAGTGATTATTGGGCTCCTGCGGATTCGGACGGCAGTCGTATGCACGCCAATTCCGAAGCAATTGCCGTTGGAGGTCGAGGTTATCGGAAGTTTGACAACAAATCGGCGGAGTCGCACGATATTCGAGTAGACACAGACATCGAGGTCTCGGAATCAGCTCGGTCGATAGTGTAATAAAAGGTTAGGAACAGATGTGTTGGAACAAACTAAAAGTAGTGCTAAGATTCTCCTTAATATTGTATTATGCAAAAAACAGAAAGGTTCCTGAACTTCTGGGTGTTTGTTTTGAAGTGATATCCAGCCGATGTTCCCTTTCCTACGTTGGTAGAAAGTAAATGGCGGCACCGCCCTGTCCAGCTTGTACAAGCAATTCCTAATAGCACATCCAGAATCCGCCAACTAAATTCTCCGTTGCCCTTTTTCCATCCGAAATCATCCTTCGCCTCTCACCTACACGCCGGAATCATCCTGGAACTCGTCCGGATGGTTAAGATCCCAATGATTCCTCGGATCGTTGAACCACTGATCCCAGTTCTTGCACCGCTCCTGGATCGCGGGCATGTCTTTTTCTAAAGTCTTCGGGATCAGGTGTTTGTTCTCGATGATCTGCATGGCAAGACCTGAGGACGCGTGGAAGGCGATGTGGCAGTGGAAGATCCAGGCACCTGAAATGGTGTTAGAAGGTCAAGGGGATGATGGAAGGGAAAGGGGAGGAAAATTGTGACGGGGTGGATGGGATAACTGGAGGGGTAAGGGAGACGTACCAGGATTATCCGCCTTAAACGCAATGATGACAAAACCACCCGCGGGCAGCATTATAACGTCCCGCCGCGCCGGGTTGATGCAGTTGATGTATGGGTTCTGACAATTCAACATGTCCGGCGTGAACTGGCGACGGAAGCCCGTCCTTGGGTGGCGCGCGTTAAAATCGTCGTACCAGGGGTATTCCGACTGGTATAAGATCGCGAAATCGTGCCCGTGCAGATGCATCGGATGAGCAGCGGGGAAGAATTGGCGTTCGCGGCCGCCAAGTATGGGGAGGTCAGACGCGGTGAGGACCATCCAGATCCATTTATCTTCCACGTTTTCGCCGTAAGTGATGATGTCGAGGTAGGGGCGGTCTTGGATGAAGGACTCGGCCTTGTCCAGATTAAGAAGAGTAGGCTCGCTAAAATTAATGCGAAAGGGGTCGGTGTGGACGGTCCATCGGAGCTAGAAGAATTAGTAGGCGTATTGGTTGAAGTAGTTTAAAGAACGTACACGCGGGTCCCCGGGCCTATACGGTTCACCAGAGGAATTCTGCATAGCCACTTCGAAGATATACTTCCTATTATCCGGAAGGTCGTCATGTTTCTTCTTGGGGTCTGGCCAAGTCAGTATTTCAGCCCCGAGCATCAGAAATTGAGACTCGTTTTGCCCATACCGATGTTGACTGGATTCCCGATTTTCCAACCCATCCAGGGTATCAAATTTTTGTGATCCTCGTCCGCGCAGTGAAGATCATCAGGTTCGTTTGGCTCCGAAAGTGAGGAGACGTTGCGCAACATCGCGGGATCGTAGCGTATGATTCCACTTTGCTCATCCGGGAAGTAGGCAAATTTGTGGCATTTGCGGGCGGGAGTGGTTCGAATCCAGTAGTTGCCGTCTCGTTCTTTGAGATACGGGTCATCCATCCCCTCGACGATAATATGGTAACGCTGGCCTAAGATTATTAGCTTGCGAATATCCTTCCAGGAGACACTTACCGATGCCGATCTTGAGGTTTCCCGTCACATAAGGCTTGATGGGTACAAAGTCCATTTCGATAACGGTAAACTTGTGGTTGTCAATAGAGAAAACGAAGATCGTATCAACAGATGTGTTAATGAGGATCAGCTTGTGCTTCTTGCCGGGTGTAAAGTAAAGCTGGTATTTGTCGTCAACGGTACTTCCTGGTCCGAATTGGCCGGTGCCATTCAGCAGGATATTCGTCATTTGAGGAGCGTTGCCAGTTTTGAGCTCAGAAGGCCACTCTTCAAACACACTTCGGTGATTCCAGTCGGTCATGAGTACCGGTCTGAAGGATTCATCCGTGTCGTAATTAGCTGTAGATGGGCCGTAGATGGTAATCGGGCCAAGAAGACCATCGCCATATTGCAAACCGTAGTGACTGTGATACCAAGCGGATCCGTATTGCATGGCTCTGAAGCGGTACGTGTAAGTATCGCCAGGGGCTATCGGGCATTCTGTCACACCGTTGACGCCGTCCTGGTGGTTAGTGCCCAGTTGGCGGAAGCCGTGCCAATGTATGGATGTTCCGTTCCATCGAAGGCCGTTCCGTACTTTGACTTCTGGAGACTCATTAGCGATAGCCTCTAGTTATTCAGTGGAGAGATTGCGTACCAATCCAATCACCCCAACAAGCCTCTGGAGTCAGAGTTAGCTATATATTGAGACTTGCAGGCTGTGCTTACCGATCCATGGGCCGGGGTAGGTTCTGTTGAAAACCTTGCCGTGCTCCAAAACTACCTTATCGGGCGATATGGGCTCTTCCCCAACCTCTAAGTAGAACTACAAGTGTGTTAGATGGCTCAAGATCTCAAGATCTCTTGTTACTGGAAATTTGACACCGACCTGTCTAGTTATTCCAACAGGAATCTCGTCTGGATCTTCGTAATCGGTTTCGACATCGATGATCTTGTCTTTGTTTTTCCCTTGCTTGAACAGCCAACACTTTCGACTGTTGGGTCCGTGGCAACTCTTGTACCCTTTCATGTTGGGGTATGTACACGCCAAGCCCTTGGGCCCTTCCTGGCCATTCTTCGATATTGGTATGACAGGAGCACCATCCTCAAGGAAGTAGGCTTTGCCATCATCGACAGCATCTTCCCAACTCACCACTTTGACTTCCGCATGCTCCACGTGAGGAACGGGTCGATCACTGGCATGATTGCCGATCGGATCAAAGGGCGATTGCAAGGAGGGTTGGTCGTTGATGTTCGTTGTTTGGAATGTCACAACGTCAAAGAAATAGACAAGCGTTGTCCAAACTGAATTGAGCTTCATGGCTTTTCGCAAATTCTGAGGTTACGAAGAAGTTCAAGTTTGCATTCCGACCGCTCGAAGGGAAAGCTTCAGAGGTCGAGTCTTGATCGCTTCCCCTCTTTACGTCGAGGCTGCTTCTGACCCTCATTTTCAGCTCGTTTTGAGAAACCATCGCTGGTAAACCCAGCCAATTGTCGCAATCGAGATATCCAAAATGCATGCGTTGTAAATCGAGCTCACCTGGAGCTTCTCGTAAAGGAAATGATTGCTCGGCTGTCACAGTCGCAGCGAGCTGAAGGATGAGAGAATGCCCGAAAAGGGGAAAACTGGCTAAACGTTGCGAGCTGAAAGATCTGATCAGGACTGCTTTTATCATGGCCTCAGCTGCGACCAGCAGATCTGTTTGTTATTGATATTGTGCAGCTTCAGAAACTTCTCTAATCTGCAGCAACAGCCTTGGCAATGATAGCTCCGAGCTATCCGGCGTATGGCTGGTTTTCAGAATTGCTTCAACGACAGACCGAACGTAAGGTATACATTTAAACTGCCATCATTCAAAATAAGCTGAATGAACAATACTTACTCCAAGTTCTGGGTTTGTACTCTTGAGAACTTTCATTCTCCACAACGACGAACTCTCGAGCCTCGCATCTGTTACCCTATTAACATATATCCACAGCCAAGATTTTGAATCAATCCAGCGCGTAGACATCCAACCTCCATCTATCCAGCTGCAGCGGCGCAGTATAAATAACTGCATGCGAGGCTGAAGCGCGATGATTTGTTTTGGTGGAAGCGTTTCGATTGGTGATCGAATCCAAAAGGTGTGCTTACACCAATTGGATGGTAGGATAGACTCGGTACTGTAGAGTGGCATATCAGGCAAGGCATACGCATATCGGACGAGACTCCAGCTGAGCAACCTGTACAATCATCTAGCAATAAGGGAGCTATATCCCTTCAAAACCAAAGCTTGTCCTCTTTTATGGAGAGGTCTTGCTCCACAACTCTCAGTCTTGAAAAGAGGGTTTGAACTCATTTAAACCATTTCAATCTAAGCATGCCGAAGGTATGTGCCCTATTCTTCTTTGACATATTTGCGATCAAATAGCTCTTTACTCGCTCTTTGAGGGTCAAACTGACACTGGCGATGCAGGACGATTTCCCCCCGGTTCCGTCCAATGCAACGGGCCCCCCTCCTCCTGAATATGGTGCAGTAGGAGAGCACAAGAACGACCGCGACCCCCCGGGCGGATACCTCGGTAAGAAAAAGGGTCACAAAGGTCACCACGGTCACCACGGTGGTGGCGGAAATGATATTGATGGTCCGGGCCCTGTTGTTATTGGACCAGTTGAGCCCGATCCGTCTGAGCCGGACTACTCTGTAAGTTTATCCTTGTAATCAAACCATAGTAGAATCTACGAAAAACTCTCCTCAGACGATTGATACTAACAAAGTTATCCAGGGCGACAAATGGGACTACATCCACTACGCCGCAAGTCGTGCGAACGGAAATCCCAGCGAAATGCGTTCGCGAATCCAGTCGGGGAATATCGATGCTCACACGTCGACGACACAGTACACACCTCTACATATCGCTGTAAAGTTTGGCCAGTCTGAAGCCGTCCGCCAGCTTATTGCCGCGAGAGCCCGTATCGATAGTCGAGACGTACTCGGACAGACCCCTCTCAGTCTGGCGTGTTGCTATGACATTGGAACTGATATTTTGAAGCAGCTTCTTGATGCCGAAGCAGACATAGAGCATGTGGATCGATATTCCTGGAAGCCAATATTTTGGGCCGCTTCCAAGGGATACTACGATGTCGTGAAGCTGTTGGTGTACCGAGGTGCCAGGAAAAATGACAAAGACAAACGGGGACAAACACCCAGTGATGTGGCTTCCAACCAACAGATTCGGGCTCTTCTTAATTGAGGCGCTGAGATGTGAATCAATTCCCCTTGTATCTAGCAAAGTTTGCGACTGTTCTCAACGTTCGAGTAATCGTGCAAGGTTGAAGATGTTGGAGGAGGCGATGGTATAGGTATAACTAGCTGCAAGGACAGAATATCAATTTTTCATACATATGCCACGACTCACAATATAATTGCATAAGATGAGATTATGCTGTGTAAAAAGCTATCCAGAAGGCAGGCACGTACAGATGAAATGAGATGCTTGCCGATAGGTAGTCGCCTCCCTATTGACTTCGCATCCGCCATTTTCATCAAAGGGGTTTCGGCTATGGCCATGGCGGCTGCTTAATTGTCAAACAGCAGCATTAACAATGCCAGGCACTGAGGACGTGACAAGCGGCGTAGTCTACTGCTAGCATTTATACAGATGTGTGATTGCGCTGAGGATAAATTTTGGTAATAACAATAACAGCAAAGACTGCGGGAGCAGTGCAATACATCATAAATGACGAGAGAATTGAAAGGCACAAAACAGATAGAGCGATTTCCTAGGCTTTATCCCTTCGCCCGTTAATTCAAGGATCCCCTACGTGGGCTGGGTAAATTAAGGGCATTTTCTTAAACGAATGCGCTATAGTTGGCTCTTGCTTCTTTGCTCGCTTCGTTTAGAATAGGGGGAAGTGAACATTCTAACACTAAAATCGCTAATCTAGTAACTAAACTAGCAGTTCTATTTTCAGGCTTACTATACCCTACTTGCCTACCCTAACCTAAAACCAAGGTGATAATTAGTAAAGGTAATTATTCAAGTAGAATCTGGGGCTTAGCTAGGGGTTAGAGATATAAGTCTTAGGAGGGGGCTGCTCAACTGATAGTTGGCGGACTAGCCGATTAAATGGTATATTTAGAATTAAGAAGCATCGTTTTCTGATTCATAGGTCAAGAATATAGCACTAGAAAAAATGCGAATCATCTGTATTCTAAAACAAGACACCCTCTACTCTCCTAGATTACCGCTCCCAAGAAACCAGGAAACACTAAGACCCATAATGAAAGTTCTTACTACGGCATGTTAGAAGCAGACGCTGCTAAAGATATCTCGGCCTTCTGGACACGACACTTGCTTCCTTAGGTAATCTCCATTTTGAGGGAAGTTCTTTCAGCGAGCGCGGCATCGGACCCTGAACCATCCTTAAAAGTCCTTTTACCTTTCCCTGCCCACTCTATTGTTTGCAACTAATATACTCGAACCATCTCTGAAGATCAGCCGGATATACCTTAACTGCACACCCTCCAAAGAATCGCGAAACTGCTTATACGCTCTGGCAATTGTCCATGCAATATCAATAAGAGATTCCGTCACCAAAGAAATTGAAATTGTTTGAAATCTCGCTGGATGTAATAGTAGGTTATTAGCCTCCATCGCGCCAGCTTCATCTATGGACTCTTTTAAGAGACACAGGGCACACGATTCGAAATAGACGATATCCGTAGAAAGGTTCACGAGGACGTTTTCGCAAGCTGGTAGTAGGGCTTCGTAGTCGGGTCTCAATTCTGCTCGCATCTCTTGGGCGACTTGGAGAAACAGCAGGAGCGGAATTGGTTTGCTGGATAGCTGGCGTTGAAATTGTGCTGTAGGTGTCCTACCGGTAGTGCGGGATTGTTTGGGGGCCTCTGTGCATCAGTCTCTTGACTAGAGCGACTTCAATGTTGATAATATCAACCTCGATGTTGCGAGTTTCTCCTAATAACTCTGAAAATCTTTCGAAGGCTTGAAGTGGCGACATTAGGATTGTTGGGTGCTATGTGGCAGCAATATCTCTGCTTTACCGGTTGTGAGGCTTCTTCTTGATGGATTTTGACCTGAAGCTGATGACTTTATCAGCTTAGTTGATTAATAAAGCATAAATAGTGGATGGTCCTTACTATGTAACCCGTGTGAAGCCGACATACAATGCTCCTTAGAAGTATGAAATATGCATTATCAAGGATTTATGAGTTAAGTCGATGCTGCCTATAGATAGGTAGGTAGCGGCAGTGGCTTCCTTGGTCGAATGTAGCTTATTTATCACGCCATTGCCTTACGCCCATGTTTACTAAACAGCCCCTATGGTTTGTGTGGTTTATAGAAGCAATTGCCAAATTGTAGATTGCTGGATATAACATTTAAATATCTATTATTTCGTAGAAGTTTATATGTCTGCATTATAGTTTCCAGCCTCCAGGGAGACTAGATACCTGACCTCACACCATCATCATCGGATTTCAACAGGACAATCCACCGCGCATCATCCGACTCGAAAGTGTGCAACGACAAGAAGGCAATCACATTGTACATTATCATTGCGTGAGAATAAACGTGGGTGAGACATCTTCCAGCCGGCACCTCTCAATTCCAGGACTGGCGCTGAAATAATGTAAGGCATTTTCCCTAGTCCTCTCGGCGAGATACACAGTAATCAGCCGTAATAGAAGTTAAAATAATGTTATAAGGCGGGTAGGTTCAGGTATATTCACTTCCTGGAATGGGGTGCAGGAGTGCTCCTGGGGAAATTACCCCGCTTCTCCACAGGAATGGATCTTTGTGTTGCGGAGGACATGCGCAGAATAATCGGCCCGTTGGAGAGACTGACTGCATAAGTACGGAGTATACACTGCTTGGAAAGAACTACAGAGTATCAGGAGTCTTTTCTTCGCCTTCTCCAGCTTTTTTCTATTCTGAGTCTTGTCGGTCATTCAATATGCAATTCCATTTCTACCCAATAGCTGTGGCGATTGTCTCTCTGCTTTCCTCTCGAGCAATTGCTGAACCAAGCTCCGGAATCAAATCTAGAACTGCTATAGATGACTTCGTATCCAGGCAAGCTGCGATTTCCTTGCAGGGTGCGCTGAACAATATCGGACCAGATGGCTCAGAGGTCCCAGGAGCTGGGGCTGGTTTCGTGGTTGCAAGTCCTTCAAAGATCGATCCACCATGTAAGTGCTATATACGTCGCTCTATTCAATAATCTTCAAGTCCTCCGGGATCCTTCTAGAATTGAGAGACTAATCTGATGCAGATTTCTATACCTGGACGCGGGACTCAGCATTGACGTTGAAAATGATCATCGATGAGTTCATATTTGGCAACACGAGCCTGCAATCGTACATCGAGGATTACATCCATGCGCAGGCTGTGCTACAAACGGTTTCAAATCCATCGGGGACTTTTCTGCCTGCTGGACTTGGGATGGGAGAGCCAAAGTACCAGGTCGACGGGACTATGTTTAACGGTGCGTGGGGAAGACCTCAACGCGATGGACCAGCACTGCGCGCTATCGCTTTAATCACTTATAGCAACTGGTTGATCGAGAACGGCCAGTCAGATAAAGCCAAGAACATCATATGGCCAATCATCTCCAACGATCTGAGCTATGTTGGGCAATACTGGAACCAGACCGGATTCGATCTGTGGGAAGAAACGCAAGGGTCTAGTTTCTTCACGGTTCAAAACCAGCACCGAGCTCTCGTTCAGGGAACACGGCTTGCAGAGAACCTTCGAGTCACATGTACCGGTTGTGTTCAAGCACCAGAAGTACTCTGCTTCCTCCAGAGCTTCTGGAATGGCAATTTCACTGTGTCTAATATTCATGTGAACAACGGCCGCACTGGTCTCGATGGAAACTCCATTTTAGGATCTATTTCTACCTTCGATATCGATGCATACTGTGATAGTCCAACGCTGCAGCCATGTCACAGCAAATCACTGGCGAATTTCAAAGTCCTGATTGATACTTTCAGAGAAACTTATAGTATCAATAGCGGGATCCCGGTGGGCTCTGGGGTCGCAGTAGGTAGATACGCCGAAGACGTATACCAGGGTGGCAATCCTTGGTAAGTCTCGACTGCTCGCTCCCCGGTGCGAATTGAATACACCTGCACCTGCTAACCCCTCAGGTATCTAATCACAACTGCCGCCGCCGAGTTCCTGTACGACGCAGTCGCTCAATGGAAAGCACGCCACAACCTCTTCGTTGACGAAACATCGTTGGCTTTCTTCAAGGACCTTTATCCGGCGGTACAAGTCTGCCAGTACAACAGCGGCAATGAGAATAGTCCGTTCGCAGAAATCATGAACGCCGTCACTGCCTACGCAGACTCATTCGTTGCAATTGCAGAAAAATACATCCCGGCCGATGGATCACTTGCGGAACAATTCAACCGTGATACAGGCGTGCCTCTTTCGGCGATCGATCTCACATGGTCGTACGCGGCCTTCGTCACCATGTCCCAGCGCCGAACAGGACGGTTCCCTCGCAGCTGGGGAAGCCGAAATGCAGCTACGCCTCCAGCTACTTGCTCGACATCATCGCTCTCCACCAAGGGTATCTACGTGCCTGCAACCGCAGCCGGGGCGCCAAATGTCACCTCGTCGTGCCAGATAAACGTCGTCTTCAAAGTCAATGCATCGACGTATTTCGGCGAGAACCTATATGTGATTGGCAGTTCCGAGGATGTTGGCGCTTGGGATGTTGAGAACGCTCTGCCTATGGGCGCCGGCGGGTATACTTCTGAAAGGCCGCTCTGGAGCGTGAGCGCGTATCTGGATGCTGGTGAGACGGTCAGTTATAAGTATGTCAGGCAGGAGAATTGCAACCAAGCATGGCTGTATGAGACTCTGAATCGTACGTTGACGGTTCCGGCTTGTGGTGGTGATGCTATTACGCAAGAAGATGCTTGGGTTGGCCCAGGGGGGACGGCTGGAACGTGCTGAGTTGAACAGCGTTGACGACGAGTCAGGGAATCAAGAGATGTTCCACTAGTCGGAGGGTTCATACTGAAAAATTACAAGTATACTCCAAAAAATACTAAAATTCCCGAAATTCTCCACTTTAATTTGAGACTCTCTCTTGAGGTCTCCTTAGAGAGATAGAGCATTGAAGATAGAAGAATGAAGAATGAAGCCAAAGAAGATAAATAGAACGAGGCCTATTGCAAGTATGAACTAACATACCTAATGAAGTACAAACTGGCGTTCTAGTGATCAGGTATCAAAGAGGCTCGAAAATCAAGACTAGCGAAATGCTATAGTCAGACGCTCTTCAACATTCGTATCATCAAGCTGTGGATATACCAGGCCAGTCTACACAGAACTTTCAGTAAAAGTCACTGAAATTAGAAAGAAAGAGGAAGACTTACAAAACACAGTCCTCTCATCATTTTTCCTCGACACCAAAACCTCATCCCCAACACTCAGCACTCTACCCTCCGATTCCCTACCCGCAAAACCATACCGCCCAAAGATCGGACTGTACTTCGTACCCGCATCAACCCTCCTATCCTTCTGCAGCAGCTTCAAGATCTCGCCATCCTTGCCCTTCCCAGCTTCGCCGGTACCGTAATCCACGTTCAGGGACTTGCACCGCGCACAGTTCCCCGTGAGTATGATCTTGCTAGGATTCTCCCCTCTTCCAAAGGTCAGCTCGCCCCAAAAGTCCTCTTCGAAAGCTGCATCGGAGCCCGCGACAACGATGTTGGCGCGGAACTTCGTGTGGTCCATCTCCATGTGCTCTGGCAAGCGCGTCGAGACGTCGGCGACGGATCGCTCGTTGATGACGAGATAGGGCGCGCAGTCGTTGAAGGCGATAATCCCATCGTCGTCGTCTCCCAGCAGGGACCGAAGCACTGGTATCCGGCTTGCGGTTCGCGCGACCACGCTCTTCTTCTTGCGGCCCTGGTCTGCGGGCTGGCCGGGCAGGTTGCCGAGGACGGGGCGCGGGTTTCCTCCCCAGTATGCGAGGACGACTTTGAAGCCGAATCGGTCCGAGAACCACTTGTTGGGTTCTGCGCCCAGATCGTACGCCGTGGTGTGGCTGCTGTGCATATTGATGGGCAGCTTCTGCAGCGATTCCAGGTTTGAAGGCTCGAGGGGAACTTCAAGGGTTTCGCCGGTGGGGTCGGCCGTTCCTGGTCTTCGATAGCTGACGATGAGCTTGTCGCCTTCGATTGCGGTGTGGAAGAGGCTCATGCTTGGGAAGGCAGGCACGTGCATGTTTTGAAGCTTGCGGGGGGTTTCCTCAAGGTCTTTGAGGAGCATGAATCTGCGATCCAGATAGAATCCTTCCCTTGTCAACACCGCGTGGGAAACGGGACATCCTCTAATGGATTTAATGGGATATATCCATAGCTATCACAAATTAGGTTAATAGAACAACTCGGTTTGAATGCACTTACTTTGCTAATCTGCATTGTATTTGACCGCCGAGCAACATTCTGGAATAGGAGTCAATATGGCTTCCTTCCGTACATCACCAGGACACTCACCTTGCTTGCCTCCACATTTTTAGGTGCTGCAGCTCGGTTTTCAATGGTTTTGAATGCTTGCTTCATAGCCTTGGCCCGCTGGGCTTTGCTTGAAGAAGACTGGATTTTGGGACTAGCGAATAATAGGTATGAAACAATGGATAAAAAGACGGCGATAAGACTCCAGATGGCAGGGGAGCTCTGAAAAAAGACATATAAGGCATATAACGGTGTTGACGCTCCCAGAGCGGCTTCCGTATTGCTGGGGGTATTCATGGTTGAGCACTGTATCTCACGTGCAGTGTTGAAATCAGTCGAAATCAGTTTTGAGGTTTCTCGGGCGAGCGGGTAGACTGGAACGCCTCTTCTGTCGATATTATGAATGTACGATCAACACGTTATATGGGGAATAAATGAGTAGAGATATGCTCGTATCGTCAATAGCATCAATATGTGTGCTCGAATATGTTGTGTTCTGGGGAACGGAGTGAGTGAGGTCATAAAAGGCCGGGTCGGCATGACCCCCATCTTTGGCTACATGTGGTATTTTTAATTGGTTATAAAATGCCCCAAAGAGGAAATAATTCCCGCCTTGTCAAAAGATACACCAGGGTTCATTTTCTGAACGCAGGACTTACATTTAGACTCCTAGTAATAATATAAATATATTATCATAGGTAATTGGTCCTATATTATAAAAGGTACGGAGTAGTATAGTATATACTATAAAATTAGAATAGTTCCCTATCCCGCGCTATAGCTCTCCTTTGATATTACTCTAGGTCTAAAACTATTACCTGTATAGCGCTAGTATTATCAGCCTAGGGTTTATATTATAGATATTAACACCTATAGATATTACCTATTTTGCCTATATAAACTCGGAACAAATTCAAATAGTTAGTAAGATAATCCTATACTAGCATCTATATTAAGTAGGACTAAGGAGGGGTCTCTTGAGGATGTCTTATATTCGATTTCACGCATAGCACTAGAAGGAAGGCGAAGGAAGGCGAGTGACTTTTAATATCCCACGCCGAGTAGCATATTATAAATTAGTTCTACTTTTTCTATCCACCCTAGCATCTACTTTAAGCAGGACTAAGTAGGGGTCTTTTGAGGATGCCCTCTGTACACGCATAGCAGTAGGAGGAACGCAAATGATTTTTAATGTCCCACGCCATGTGGCACTTTATAAATTAGTTCTACTTTCTATCCACCCTCAGCTGCCTCTACTTCTTCTTTGTATAAGGATGCGATCCTGAAAAGCTTCCCCGTGCGGCCAGTTTCTACGCCATCGTCATCCTGGAAATGAATAATCTCTTGTGTGACGTCTGCCAGTTGCAAAAGATAGTGTATGATCGTTTCCGAATTTTCAATTCGACTGGACCCTATAAGCCTACCCACTGAGATATATGTCTCCTGAAAGGCTTTCCCATGAATGTCAAACCCGTGTTGATTAAATCCTTCTTCGTCGAATCCATTATCGTCATACCTCGCAACCAATTCAATTCCGACTCCTGTCGCGTCCTCGGTGTCCCAGTCAAGCCAGTCCGACAAGTCCTTCGTAATGCCCTTTTCCCAATGCCCATCTATGTCTTCCATACTCATTGCACAACATTCGTCCGTGTGAGGCAGCGCCTCATCTGAGGATGATATATCGATGATGCTCTTAAGCACGTCTTCTTCTTTGAGTGGCCAAGCAATGCTGGTTATCATGAAAGACTCTAGGCGTAGTGCAACATCTTCAGAAGACACGAAGTTGGTGTCCGTTGGATCCCAATATCGGGCCGTGATATCTTCCATAAATGCCGCGAATTCGGGGGAAAACCATCCAGAAATGTCGTTATAAGTCGGTCGTAACCTCCAAGCCTCGCATGGAGTATGAAATGCGCGCAGTGTTCCCCAGATACGGAAGTTGTCCAAACTTAGAGACACCTTCAAGCTAGTCAACAGTCCTCTAAAACTACCATGCCATAGCCGAATTGTGAACAGCTCCAGCGACTGAGCTCAGGCTCTTAGCATGACGAATCAAGAAGTCTGCTAGACCCTTTTCGCAGATTACTAGTCCATCAAGCCTCAAAGACTCAAGTTCCTGCCAATGATAGTCCCCTATAATTTTCCACAGAGGAACATACCATTTCAGTGGGTTTTTAGAAAATTCCCACAGTTTGCCTTGGATTCTACCTTTTTGCCAAAACGGAACGATACCAAACCTGAGATCTTTTAGTTTAGGTGCTATTTGTAGAAACTCTCCCAATTTCTCCCAGAATTTCAAATGTGGAGCGGTACTGGCATCGAAAGTCAGATGAAGCGTACGTAGGCTAGCGAAGGTCGTGAACGATAACAACCCCATTCTACAGTTTGTTTCGGGGAAGAAAACAGAAACAGGGAGCTGGTCATGGCTGAGGTGTTTTAGCGGAGGTTTTGATTGTCGGACAGCTTCAAAAATATTTCGAAACTCCGCATTCGCCTTTTGAAAGTTGCTTTGCTTATAATTACTCCCTTGACCCAAGCCTCATTGAGGAAGTTGTTCAAGAACGGCGAACTTCGGTAGGCGAAATCGATACGCTCCAAATTTTCGAGTGATGGCCATGATGTACGCAATTCTGGACCGCTCGCGAATTCAAAGTTCTGAGAGGCATGAAAACTAGCGTTCCATGAAGCATACTCTTCAGCGGCGTCAAGCTGCAGTGTTTCCACCGATTTTCTGTGTTGCTCGTCCCATTCTAATGGTTGCTGGGTATTATAGCGGACACGATATATCCCGGCTAAGCTGTGCGTCATGTGTAGAAGGTTCATGTGTCCAAACTCAAATCGGAGGCTTTTAATAGCTGTGGGGAGTATAGGAGTTGCCGAAAAAACGGATAAAACGGTGTTCAATCGTCTCACGTCGTTCCTATCTTCTCGGAAGACAAAGGGTCGTTGGAAAAGAACTATCCAACCAATATGGACCCAATTTCGCCATGATAAGCGCGCTGCCTTGATGTCCTTCGGCTCAAGATACTGGAACACATGTTCCCACATCTCGTTTGGCATCTCTGGAGGGGAGGGCCCTGGTGTCTTGGCTGGCACTATCATTCTTCCGGAGTTTGTAGAAGCAGCTGCGGAGGTCCTCGTTCTTTGCTGTCGTTGCTGTCCTGCGGGCCACTTTCGGAATTCACCTAATATCAGTGTCAAATCTGTTCCTTGAAATAATCTCAGGCAGTTGAAGGGCTGGCCGGTTGCTTACCTGCTCACCTGCTCCTAGAGCGATGCGGGTAAATTTGAGGATGACGGTGTGTGTCGAGTCAAGGTTCAAGGCCAGGTTACGAAAGTTTATAGAAACAAGACGTTGGCGTAAGCGAGAGTCGGGTCTCGTCCAGACAATGTGAATGTGCATTCCTAATTCGCCGCAGTAAAATAATGTCCCACGCTGCCTGGCACATTATAAATCAGTGCTGCTTTTTCTACCCATCGCAAGCTACCCTTCCTTCTTCTTTTTATAGAGACGGCAGCCGAGGAAGGCGCTTATCAAGGCCAGCTGTCTGTTATTCATGCAATGGCAAGAATGATCAACGGCCGAAAATTCAATTGCTCTAATCTATATTAATCAATGGCGCCTCTACCTCTTCAGGCTGAGGTTTGAGATCTTGCGTCAAGTATTTTGGGGAAAACCCTTCAGCACAATCAACTCTTCCATGGAGATAGATATGACAACCATCTTCAATCGAAGAGAATCTACGGTAAGGGCTTGAATACGGTTTACATGAATTATCAAAAGCTTCAAAGTAACTTTCAGCTTGTGGCTCAGTGTTGACATTTCGTCTAGGCAGACTTAGCTAGTAGCTTTGAAACCATATCTCCCTCCAACTGCGTCAAAAATGATCTCAAACCCTCTGTAGAAGTGCCTTCCGGTATTGACATAAGGATTCTTAGTTGAAGACCTCCTCACAATCACCTGCGGTGGTGCCACCCCCGTCTCTACTGAATGCTTATCCCCAACTTTAAAACTGTAACTCGCGGCATTTGCACCAGGTCGCCCATACTGCACTTCAACTACCTGCCCATCGTCAAGGACACTGACGTTCGCGCCAGAGCTCAGACTTTTCGCAATGTGTGTCTCGACCTGCATCGAACGTGGCACGGTCAGATACATTTGATTGATCCCAGTATCTATCAGCGCCGTCGTGTCGTCGGTGACAAATGGCACAGTTCCAACACGGATACCTGCTGGAACTGGCGCCCAGTCTCGTGGATCCTCGGTCACACCTTTGTCCAAGCCAACGAAGCGGAAGCCGGCAGTATTCTTTGCTGTGAGACCCAGGGTGACTCCATCCTTGGAGATCTTATATCCGGTACGAAAAGGACTGGTTGAATTGATGGGAGTACCATCAATGCTGACAATGTTAAGGAATGGGTTTTTATCCGGGTTGCCTTGCGGCTGCCCATCGGATTGGCGACCGAACCCAACGCCGAGGAGAGCGATCTTTTTGGGCATGTCGATAGTCTCCGTTGGCGAGGTGCAATTGGGGCCGTCCTTGGCTTCGTCGTAGTCAGGACAGATGTACCGTGTAGATACGACCAGAATGGGGAAAGAGGCTGCTACATCCGCTTGAAGAAATACAACATCGCTATCGATCCAGTTCCCGACGTAGAGCTTTTTGCTGCTGGATAAAAACTCATAGCCTACTGGATATTTATCGGCGAGCTCTGGAGTCCAGTTGGGGAAGTTGGCCGCCGAAACGATGAAACCACAACTTCCTGTGTCGATGACTGGGTGGTAAATTTCTGTATCCACCCGGAACTTTACACGTGGACCATCAGTGAAGGCGAAACCTTCAAGATCGGGATGTTAGCTCTTCTCGCCATACTGTAGCTGTGAAAAGCCAGGCAAGACCAGGCAAGAAACTCTACATATTGATTGAAACTAAGACTGAACTCACGATCAGGGTCAAACCCGCAAGGAAACTCTTAGAAAAGTACATACCCGCTGGTGGGGAGTTCCAGAATGGAATGAGGACATCCAACGTTGACTGAGAGTAATCGACCGTACTTCGGGCAAACATGTTGATAGCTAACAAGCTAGTAGCACCAAATTGTTGCAGAGATGAAAGCATTTTCGAGATTCAAGTTGAGGTAGTTCAGAAGTTGTTCGCTGGCTCGGCTAGGTGCAGCTCCACAAATAGCTACTGCAGTGTCAAGTAAGGGGTGATTGTTATAAGCAGCGGTGAAGTACCTAGGTGATATTATAACTTCTAGAGACTGATATGAGAAGGCGCAGTGCCCCTATATGTAGAGCATATATACTCTAGCATCATTCCACAAGGTAGACCACAAGGTGGGTCTGGATCAACGGTAGGATACACACGTGAATATCACGTGCTTAGACTTCTATATCCCCGCATAGTCATAGAGTCGGACTTTAGATTTGTGCCTTTGCACTTTGTACTTCTCATTACCAAATATCGATTTTTGACACTAGTAATCTATTTTCTGCTGCTATACATGGTTCCAAACACGTGGCCGGTCGCTTCCTGATTGGAGCTACGTGTTAATCAAAGTGTTGTACAGATGTCAACGGAAAGTGTGGGTGAGAAAAGAGTAAGTTAGTGAAAGCCGGAAGGGAAAATTAAAAATAATTACACGTCCTTTCAGAATCGTTCAATTACCAGCATACAATCAATATTTAAAAGTACTGGCAGGACTAGAGTCCGTACGTGAATTGCGTTCCCCTCTTCTTCATACACCGCCCCTTTACCCCGTATAACCCCCCTCACCCCGCCCCCCGGTTATCTAGGACACTCTGCTTTAGTATTATATTAATTCCATAAGCAATTTTAAGACGTCTATCCCCTCTGCACCGGCGACTTCGCCCAGCTCTTATACCCTCGCAGCGGCACTCACCGACTCTTACTCCTTCCTCTTCGTAAAAACCAATTCCAAAGGTGCCAGCTCCATCGTGAATGTGTCCTTCGACTCTTCCATCAATACGCGTCCATCTTCACCCGGTGCGAACTTGGTATCAAACTCCGTTACAATACGAGCCACTACATTTCGAAGTTCCATGAGCGCCAGGTTCTTTCCAACACATCCGTACGGGCCTGAAGACGAAGGTTAGTCTTTCTTAAACGTACCACCGAGGTATTGCAGTATGGAAATTTACCAGAGGAGAAAGGCACAAACACCGACTTGTCAAGAATCAACTCTGAGTCTTCTCCCCAACGCTCGGGTAGAAATTCTTCGGCGTTCTTGTAGCATGATTCAACTGCCAAGCGTTAGTATCGATCAAGCCAACATCAAGTAGCGGGAGAGGCTTACGTCTGCCCATACTCCAGAACGGAGTCGAGATTTGAACATTTCCTGGGATATACGTCGAGCCAATGGTTATGCCTTCTGGCGGGGTCAAGCGCGGTAGTCCGCTGGGGACTGCAGGATGCAACCGTAGCGCCTCGTTGATCACGCCGTTAAGATAGGGGGCCTCTTGGAGATCCTTGAACTCGGACTCTGATCCAGGCTGGTAGAATGCATCGAGTTCTTTTCGGAGCGTGGACGATACTTTGGGTGAGCGTGCGAGGTGGTAGAAGATATGGGTGAGAGTCGCAGTGGTAGTATCACTTCCAGCGACAACGATGAGTGCACTGTCGCCCCAGAGCCATCTCGGATCTTTATGAATTGGATCATTACTTGCTTTCTCGGCGTCGATCAACCAGCTGAATAGATCTGGTGTTTCAGGGGTGTTCTGGGTATCAAGGTCAGTCAAGCAAGGCAAATTGCGCCGTGGAAACAAACCTCTTTACGGATAGCAACTCTATCTTTATTGTATTGTATAAATTTTTTGATTGGGCCGCTGAGGCCTGGTATATCCATGAGAAGTGGAAGCAGCCAGGATATCGGCGCGATAACCCCAAGTGGTTTCATGGCTCCGTGTAAAATCTCGATCGCAGAATGCTAGAAATAGTCAATAAATTATTCGTCTTGAGAATTCTCGTTGTATTCGCACCTTTTCGCCACTCTTCATCATATCAAAAGACTTGCCAAAAGCCATGTCGCCCATGATATCAAAAGAATAGAAATTGAACCAACGGCTTGCATCAATAGATTGCCCAGTCTTCGAATCCAAAACCGATATGAGTTGATTAGTGAAGGTCCTGACACGACTTTCATATTCCCGAAGAGCTATTAGTGTTTCGTTAGTACTTATTGTCTCTCAATGATTTCGAATAGAATCATACCCTTCATAGTGAAAGCACGATCCCATATCTTCCTTCGCTTGTCATGCAGAACTCTTGAGCGCGTCAAGTGCAGTGAAACATTTGGGTATCTTGTTGTGCATTGATTAGCGTTCGTGATATCGACAAAATAAACTGCAAAGCTCAAAGTGCTACTCCGAGAGTATTGAGTGAAATCGAGAGAACAATGCACATGGGAGTGGAAGGAATGATAGTGGAAGGAATATTTTTACATGACACAATCATACCACCCGGCCTTCGAACATTTCGAGCCAGTTCCCGAGATTATGGCCACTGCATCCGGGGATATAGTGGTAAGTTCGTTAGGCCCAACCCTGAGTTCCATATATTGTCAGTAATTATCAGGCTTGCAATGAAATGAAACTTACCGCACAAATTCTCCATATTCCTGGTGCAATTTGTCCACTTCAATATAATTTCTTGATTCTTTAAGAATTCGGAGAACGTGAGAGAAATTGCTCAGCTTTGCACTGAAAGGCCCAGGAAAATTGCGAAGTGGGTGGAAGAAAGCACGGTAGGTCAAAATACTAAGAGTCAAGGTGCTTAGATAAGATATAGAGGCGACTGCTGTGGTTTGGCTGGCTGCCGTGTAGGAATGATTACCATCGAGTCTGATGACAGAGACAAACAAGAAGGTTGTGATTGCGAAGAAAGAGAGTATAAATCGCGTTCCGTGCATGTGATGCTCTCCGTGGATGAAATAGCCCAGATGAGACACAACACCCAGCACCGCCCCGACGAGAGCTACAGCTTGCAAAGTAGCAGCGTCCATGATTTGGATACTAGTTCGTAGTCGTATTTTAGTATTGAAAGCAAAACGACGAAATGACGAAACGACGAAGAGGATCTCCAAGTATGTGGGTTCCTTTCGCAGAAGAGGAAATATTTAGAAGTCAGCTTTGACGTCTGTTTTAATGACTCGAGCTTCCTTAGTCGTTATGGTATCTTTGTAACCCCGCACGAATAGTAGTGTATCTCAACGGGAACTTGTGGTGGAAGTGCCTTTCCCCCGCTACCCGATTCCGATACACCTAGATTTCCGACACCGAATGAATATACCGAGCAGTGACAGAACTAAGTCTTGTTCAGCAAAAGAAATATAAACATCCCAAGTTTGTAGGTAGTATTCTCAAATAATATACTCGGAAAGGATTGATTTTGGAAGCAAAGAGGACGAATATCTCCGTACTGCATGTGCGCCAGTGTCCGAACCAACCATTGGATCATGCCGTGGCGCTCGCAGTTTCTCACTACAGGGTATTGTCACCAAATTTGCATTCTTCAACTTAAACCCGGGATGTAACTAGGATAATACAGGGTATCTGTCGGCTAGAAGCGCCCATGGATAGATCATTTACGCCTTATTTGGAGATCAAACTTCTAAAAATATTATTTTATACTAGATTGAGAAAATTCTCGAGGGCTGAGTCCAGGCTGAGTCTATATAAACCTAGTAAAAGCATTAATATGGAGAAGATGCAGCTGTGGTGACAGCACCTTGTACTTTTCAAGTCAGACCCCACTATAAGTCCCCGGCTTAGCGTAGATGGGTAGAATCCTATAGGCCTGCCTGGTTCTTTACCCTAGCATAGGGTAGATCCTAATCCCCGAAAGATAAAGGCCCCATCGTAAAAGTCTCACTTTAATATTGGATTTGGAGGCCCTGTAATGGTTGAATCGAGGCTCTTTACGTAGCGCGAAGTATAGAAATATAGAGTAAAAACAGCGGGACTATTAGCCGTAAAACAAAGAAGCGAGTAACTATCGCTGTTCGCTACCGTCTTAACTCACTCATACCGAGTAAGGGATTCTTTTGCATCGCCTCGCTTAAGGCTATTCGCATCAGGCGATTGGGCGCTTTAGCATATGTGGAGAGTGCTCGGATAGTGGGTTCTCATTTACGAAGTAACAGACTGCGTAGAATATTAGTATTCGGATTGGCTATGTTGCAATGATAGAATAATTGCATTGAGGAAGCTATGTAGAAGCTGCACGAGCAGAGATTTTATGCTCGCTAGCGCCCACGTGACTCTCTACACCACGTGCTTGACAGACATTCTAACAGGCTAGTATCAAGCAAAAGGATGCAACAAAATAGAGACAGGCAGATCCTTTAGCTAAGACTATAAATAGAAATAAATATTCGGTCTCCACGGCTTTGCAACCTCGCAACAAATGCCTCATAACTGTTGGATACTCGTACGGGCTGTCGGAGTACAGCGCTGGACATTGCGGCCTTAGTGATACCCAGATGTCCATCTCACTTGAGGCAGACATAACTTTGCAATCGATATTTGAAACGAGCTAGGTAGATCAGAACAGAGAGAAGATCGAAAGACGTTGATTTAAGATTTACACTGCTGTTCAGTGCCGTATCAGGGTCAGGTAAGCACTCAGCCACTCGAATTTCTCTACTGCTGTACTCTATTGAAGATTTGGTTACACGAAGTTAGTTTCCACTTTTACTAGTTGCACGGTTGCACGGTTGCACCCCCCTTTTCTGTTCTCGTTACAGGGGCTTGCCACCTAATCTGTAATCCAAGGGTCTCGTCTTAGCAAAGCTGGGGATCAGAAACCGTGCGCATTTTCCAAGGTCTACCGCATTTCCATCTGAATTCTAAGGGATCTCCTTAGAATGAAGATGGCTCTAAGGTTACATAGGAATATTATACTAAAATCTTTCTAGCTTTTGAAGCTATTTTGAAGCACTTTTCAGTCATTCTTGCAGGAAGTGCAGTGAAAAGCATAGCTTTAGGCTTGGGATCACTAAAGTTATAGGGGGTTCAAAAACCGCATAACTAGGCCTATAAAATACAATTTGATCAACGGTTTTTTTAGCGTAAAATCAGTAGAACAACCCCTTGAAAAGTTGCAGATTATTTGGTGACAACACCACCTACGGAGTATGTTGCGGAAGGTTTGACGATGGCCTTTCAGTGTTTCGCCGCGACATGGCCCGTTACAGGAGTAGCGTGTCTCGTTTGCAGGGGTCAAAAGGCGCGTGGCGTGCCATCTCTACCTCCACCCCTCCTCTTCTTGTCTTATCTAATAAAGAAGCTTTCTTTCTTATTCAATAAGGACCTCGATCACTACTCCATCGTGCTGCAAGTGAGATGTGGAGTGGTAAGATACCGTTGCAGGGCGTGTGTAGTCAGGCCGCAGCTCATCGAACCTTAGAACGACGCCCTTTGAAGGGGAAGCTATGCTTACGTTAATATAATACCTTGCTGCTAAGAAGCGTTATGATTGCTACATTTGATGAAGGGTAAATACTATAAATTCTCTCATCCTTTCTCGAATATTGCCCCTCAGAAAATCCCCACCTTCAAACTTCACACTCCACGCTAGCAGTCCTTCCTCACCAGCCAGCGCACAGATCAAACACCATTCAAATAACACAAATCAAGAACTACAACTATGGAAAACCCTTCTTGTTTTCTATATGGGCCTGGAGTTGCCAAGATCGAGAACAGCCCGTACCCAACAATCACGGATGAACATGATGTCGTTCTGAACATTTCATTCGTTGGAGTTTGCGGCAGCGATGTAAGCTTGACATATCTATGCTGTACAAAAACAAATACTAACAGCAGCACAGGTTCATTTTTGGAATCATGGGGGAATCCTCAACAAAGTAGACGCCTCACGCCCGCTGATAATGGGTCACGAGGCATCCGGAGTCGTCTGGGAAGTAGGCAAAGCAGTGAGCTCCCTCCAAAAAGGCGACCGAGTAGCCATCGAACCCGGCTTCCCCTGCCGCCGGTGCAAGAACTGCAAATCCGGACGCTACAACCTGTGTCCGCAGATGACCTTCGCAGCAGACCCGCCCTACTCGCACGGCACGCTGAGAAAGTACTACAAGATCCCCGAGGACTTCTGCTACAAGCTGCCCGACGCCGTGGCCCTGGATGAGGGCGTGCTGGTGGAGCCCCTGTCCGTCGCTGTGCACGCGTCCCGCCAGGCCGATATCAAGGTCGGGCAGGACGTGGTTGTCTTTGGCGCTGGCACGGTCGGGGTGCTGTGTGCGGCTGTTGCGAAGGCGATGGGGGCCCGGAAGATCATCTCGGTAGACGTTAATGCGTCGAGGCTGGAATTCGCGACCGGGTTTGCCGCGACGGGTTCCTATCTCCCAGCGCGCGAGGACTCGCCTGAGGAGACGGCGCGGAAGATCAGAGACGTGCACGCTCTGGGCGAAGGTGCAGACGTGGTTCTCGAAGCCACCGGCGCGGAAACCTGTATCGATGGTGGTATCCATGTCCTGCGCCGCGGAGGGTCATTTGTCCAGGTTGGGCATGGGAAGTCCAAGGTCCAGTTTCCCATTTCTACACTATCCGAAAAGGAGATTAATATGAAAGGCTGCTTTCGCTACGGAGCTGGTGATTACGAATTAGCGATGCATCTTTTGGATTCGAAAAAGGTGGCGGTCAAGGATTTGATCACGGGAGTGTTTCCTTTTGAAGAAGCAACTCAAGCGTGGGAGTGTACAAAAAGTGGACAAGGTATCAAGACTCTCATCCGTGGAGCAACTTGAATTTGTCCAGCTTCTTGAAGGCATGATTTCGAGTGCGGTAATCAGAGTGGATTTCAAGTCACTGCTATTTTCAAATTATATATAAGACTATCATTATGACCGGGCTCTTTAGGAAGGATAAGTGATGTCGGTTTCTGCGTTCGGTGCCTTGCGGTACATTACTATTCTCTCCTTGCAGCCCCACGTAGGAGGAGATCGAGATCCAAAAATATACAAAACATTCATTGTTGGCTCCACAGGCAAAACTATATTATTAAGACTATTATTCTTGGATGAAGCTCTAGAGCTACTTAAAAGCTAACCAGGAGATAATTCACAGAGCTAAATAGATACATCAAATTATATTTCGCTCCCTCAACTATACTAGTTAGCTAACAGAATATTAGTGAGGTGAATTACGCATCTAAACGCGTGCCCCTTTAATTAGCGACAGAAAACACAATTTTAGGGGGCTTTCCCTATATAAGAGCTGCTCTTATTCTAACGGGAATGCACATATCCAAACTATCGTTTCCGGAATTCACGGTGGACAACTTAAGCGGAATCGGCGCCACTCGATAGTGAAGCTTCTCAGTCAGATAGCTTAGCTGGAACAATCGACCTCTTTAATTCGTCACGGGACCAGACAAGAGATTCTTAACATCTTATGATGACGGCTATTTATTACACCCCAGGTGCAACAGCAACCGGAAGTACCTCACCCTTACACACTCCAAACCCCACCTGCCCGAGTCCATCTCTCCCTCGCGCCTGAGCCGTGAACGTTATGGTATCTCCGTCCTCAACATACCGCCTACTCAACTTCTTCTTGGATGGACCGTTACTCTCCATATCATAAGGCGTCGTTCCACCGAGTGTCGATTCCATGAAACACCCTAGCTCCCCACGCGTGGTCCTGAAAGCGTGCCCGTCGCAAGCAGATCTCCAGATCGGAGGGGGCATCCACCGCGGGTGTGGTGTGCGATCATCTGTGCAAAAGACCAGGCCACATTCTTGCTGTTGCACTCTGCCACGTGGTATGTTTCCGAACCAACTACGTAGTTTAGCTTTTCTCTTACGGAAAATTTGTAGTTAGGATCTTACCTTCAAGTGATACTTGAATAGGAATATCATACGCCGAGACCGTCTTCTCCTGACTCAGGTATGGAAGCACTTCACGTCCCTACAACATCAGCCGTTTCCCGATCAGATCTAACTCTCACGGACACTTACTGGTGCCTTAGGAACGGTGCGGAATGGCTCCAATGCCTCAAGTGGAACAATCCATGGGGATATGGTGGTGCAGAAGTTCTTCCCATTAAAAGGGCCCAGCGGAGCCGACTCCCAGAACTGGACGTCCCTCGCTGACCAGTCGTTCATCAAGACAAACCCGAAGATGTGATCCTCTGCTCGATCAACATCGATCTCGTCGCCCATCTCATTCCCTCGTCCGATAAAAGCCGCCAGCTCGACCTCGTAGTCGAGCTTTTGGCAAGAGTCAGATGATGGCTCGCCATCGACTGGAATCTGGCCCTTGGGTCGTCGGAACGATGTCCCGGATACAACGACCGAGGAGGCACGGCCGTGATATGCTATGGGCAGATGGTAAAAGTTTGGACAGATGGCTTTCAAAGGCACGTTTGGTGCGAGAATATTCGCCATCTATTTTACAATATGTATCAGCGATATATGCTCGTTTACAAGATTCGCAACTGTTGTACTGCGCTGTTCCTTACATTGACTGCATGATCGACTCCCACGAAGAAATCCGTATAGTCGCCAATACTCATCGGCAGGTGCATGCTAACTGAACTCAAAGGGACGAGTGCCCTGCCCCGCCGCTCTTGGTTATCGCGCAACAAATCTCCAAGCTGGGTGTCCTTGCCCAGCAGCAGCTGGAGCCTTTTCCTGACATCGCGGTGGACATGTATTCCGAGCGCAGCATAAGCGTTCAGATTCGACGCTTCGAGTGTTGTGAAATCAAACTCGATGTCAGAGAAAATCTGGTCCTGAGCCAGAACCTTCAGATCGAGCACATGGTCACCGATGGCAACACCGATCCGTGGACCTGATACTTCGGTGCTGAATACGCCGTATGGGAGGTTGGCCAGCGAGAAATCCGACTCTGGCGAGACGGGGATCCAAGACGCCATGTTTATTTTGCTGCAACGGCTTCCGTTTATGGAATTAGTTATACGATAGTTATATACCTATGAACCGTGTGACTTTGATGTCTCAAGCCACGACTGTAAGACGTTTTTTCGGTCCTGGTCGTCAAGTCATGAGAGGATCGGAATACCTAGGTTTTCCGACTCGGCTTATTGCTTTGCGGCGTGACATCTTTACGAGTACTTTACCGTGCGGGCACACACCTAGACCCACGTCAGTCACACTACATGTTGAAATTAATCTGGAGGTACGTCCGTACGGTGCTTACTATGTAAGCAGCGCCAAATTTGGAAACAATTAGAATGAGCTCTGAAGTTAAGAGGACTGGCCACATCTGTGAAGCTATAAGGGGGTGATACTCCCTACCCCATACACCAAACTCTCTTCAACGAAGAACAGCCCAGAAGCCCCAACTACTATACCCATTGAATCCGGGGCACGACAGCCTTTTCCGACGATCCTTGTCCCCAAACCCCATGCTTGGCCCGTTTTCCGTCTCGGGATAGTGTCTGGCTCCACAGCTTACTGTACAGAACGGATCCTGGTGCTACCTAGCATATAAGAGCCAGCGACGAGCTTCAAATAGATATATCAGTAGCCTAGACCTCCCAGGCCTCACATGTGTGTATATCCCAAAAATTAATTCACCTCCTCACCTAATATAACCACAAAAATGTCCACCCCCGCTGCCGAGACCATGAACTCCCCCCTCCCCAACCCAACCCTGCACATCACCACGCACAACGCCTCAGGCCAAGCCACCATCCACAGCAGTCTCCAAACCGCCGGCTCCAATACCCCACGCACAAAGCCGTGCTGAACCTGCTGTACACGACGTCCAGCATGCCCGCCGACCTGAACGCAGACCTCGACATCGCCGCGCACGAAGCGCTCG